>JRHT02000091.1:117266-151791 GCA_011800875.2 Suillus brevipes Sb2
CAGTAATGTTCCTTTCGTTTCCCGTATCAAGACTCGTCAAAATATGCCCTCCTTCCCCAACTCGCACCACTGTCTAGCAACATTCTCACTGTATTGACTTATGATAACCTTCTTTGTGCACACGAATTTGTTTGTAAAGAACTCAAATTCAATTTATTTTGGTTCTATAACAATTACATGGCGGTAAGAGACGAGACGGCACTAAGAGACGAGACGGCACTAAGAAATGGATGGCAGTAAGATATAGATTGTCCGTCGCATTTGGATTTGGCACACGCATGCCGTCTTCATCTTCGTCAGGACTTGAGCAATCATCATCCGGGTCTAGACCTGCAAATTCAGCGTGCTATCATGGAGTCGACATGATGAGCATGACACATGAGGGAAAAGCGCACCTTCAGAATCTCCACTTCTCGCTTCACCTCGCCATAATCTGCATATGTTTTGAGTTTTGTCTTCAGAGCATCTACTTCTGCGCGAGCAGAGTCTGCTTCACGAGTCTGTGCAGTATGTAGATGTAAGTGATTGTGCTCGTCGACGATATTTTTCCCATTTCAAGATGACACGTACCTTGTCTGAAATCCGCTCCTCTGATTGTGCTGCTGCGCCTCATGCAATACCGACGGCTTCGAGTCGAGTGCATTCAGACTTACGTTTGGAGTGACGAGCCGTTTAAGACCTAACGCTATTGACAAAGAACAAGAAAGTACACAGAAAGAGTGGTCAAAGGTCGAAACCGAAGGAAAGATGAGAAACAGACGTACCATTGGTACTGCTTTGCTGCCAGTGCGCAGCAGATTCAGTTTGGGGACGCGCCGAATTACGGCGTGAAACACACTGAGACAATTCGGACCAGAGGGAACGAGACGGATCGAACAGTAATGTTGTAGTAACCTGGTGCTGCGCGAGGCTGAGATTTGGTTTGGGTCCACGCCGAATTTCGGCGTGAAGCACTGAGGCGGTTCGGACGAGAAGGAACAAAACAATATTAAAGAGTAATGTGGTAGTAGCAAAGAGACTCGAGTTCGAGATAAACAATATGGAAGGTGCGGTGGTTACAGAGTAACAGAGTAATGGTAAACTGAACAGTCACGTGGTTCGATTCAGTAAGCAACAGTATGGCGTCTGTAAGTATATGCATATGGTGTCTTTGAAGTGTCTCTGAAGTGTCTCTTAAGTAAGTGTCTTATAAGTGTCTCTGAAGTAAGTGTCTTATAAGTGTCTCTGAAGTATGGCTAACCGCTACAGCACCCTCAGTTCAACGTCCAAGACCCAACACTTCGTCATGTGATCCTACTTCATGTACCTCCACTGCGCGATTCAGATTCCAATGAATCTAATCCTTTGCACTTCAAATTCGAGATGTTCCGCTTGAATTGGTGCGTGTACAATCTCCTCATGTGATTTCCGTCGTGTTGATATAATCTACTCCTGCGCAGAGCCCATCTATGGCTCATCCATGCCTCCTCCAGTGACCACCGCGTGGCCATTGAGTGTTCCGTCAAGCGCATATCTCTATCAGCCCGAAACGTTGGGCAACGAATTTCCAGTACTCATGTATGTCATTTTATGGTCTCTACGCTATGCGTTTCACTCAGTTATTCCGGCTACTTCTAGGAAACCCTAGACGAAGGGTCTTTCTTCACTTGACGCGACCTCTTCTGCTTTCTCAGCTGAACTCAATCCAGAGTCCATGCCTCTACCCCCGTCTTCCACTTCCACTCTCACTCATCCAGCCACCACTCAGTCCATCCTCGATCCTCGTCATTTTGCCTCATCTCCTCCACTTTCAGATCCATTCCCGATCCTCGCCGTCGAAACTTCAGTTGCAGGCTCGGATTTTGAGTCCCAACCAAAATTGAAGCGCCTCCCAACAGATCATACTCCACATCTTCAGCCATCACTTGACGCCCCAAGATGGACAGCAATAACTACGCTGATCCTATGGCACCTGGATTCAACTTATCACGCATCACATTCCTACACAATCCCACTGCCGGCTCACCCAGGGGTAATGTATCATCCTTCTTTGCCCAAATGCAGCGGCAGAGGTGGAGCACTCATTGCAAATACTGGGCGCGACGGATCTTGAGGACAAGCTACAAGAAGGAGTACCGGAAGCTATTGAGATGCTCCATCGCGCTGGAATCAAACTTTGGATTCTCACAGGAGACAAGCTGCAGACCGCCATCGAGATTGGTGAGTAGGGTTTTTATTCTCCACAGTTGGATCTCATCGCTCTCCAGGTTTCAGCTGCAACCTCCTGAAGCAAGATATGGAAGTCATGATCCTGTCTGCTGACAGTCCCGAAGGCACTCTTGCCCAAACAGAGGCGGGTCTCAACAAGATTGCATCGATATTCGGTCCGCCTACCTCGAAAACAATGGAACGCGGGTTTGCTCCTGGCGCTAAGGCTTCCTTTGCGGTCGTTATTGATGGTCACACCCTACATCACGCATTGACGCCAGACATTAAGCCTTTGTTCCTGAACCTTGGTACCCAGTGTGAAACTGTCGTATGCTGTCGTGTCTCCCCTGCACCTTGACAGTAAAGCTAGTGAGTATACCGTCACTTTCTGAAGTATTCTACTGACCTCAAGTTTGGTGTCAAGGTCAAGGAGGGTCGGAAGGCGATGACGTTGTCCATAGGAGATGGTGCTAATGACGTCGCAATGATTCAAGAAGCCAATGTTGGTTGTGGTTTGCTTGCACAGTCTTGATCCTCCATCTCCTGCAACGACGACACCACCATCTCCAGCAACGACGACGCCACCATCTCCAGCCAACGCCCAGCATCGACGATGCCACCATCTGCTAATGCCCAGCACCATCCATCTCCAACAACGACGACGCCCATCCTCGCACCAAATGCCAACATTCATCGACACCGAGCATTCGGCCCAACGACACGCTGTCAAATGACGACGGCGAAGAAACGCGATTGCGCAACGACGAACGAACGATCGATCGAAGGAGAAGAGTTGGACACGAAGAAGTGAGACGAGAGGTAAGGAAGAGGATGACTGTCTTGTGCCCTACATATGAGGAGCTTTACCAGCAGGTATGCTTACCGCTCTTTGCTTATTTACTGAAGCACTGGCATTTTGCATTGGACCTCGGTATTCCATACCGCATCATCGAGGCTCAAGGCAAAGTCGGAGGAAGACTTTTCACGTTCAAATTTCAAGACAAAACTGGGTCGCCCTACAACTACTTCGATATAGACGCGATGCGATTCCCGAAGATCAGTTCGATGCAACGAGTCTTCAACCTCTTTGACTACCCTCCTCTCAATAAGGACGGTATCTCCCTCAAGACGAAGGTCAAGCCATTCTATTTTGTGGGCGGCGGGAACAACAACACGCTATACTCTTACAACGGCGTCACAGTGCGGCAGAACGCTCGTAAGTCATCTTGCCATGGCAAGCAGGACCCTGCGCAGCCTTACCACTCCCATTTCGTCATGAGAGACGAACATCTGACGCTGCTTGATATCATGGAGAGAGATATTCCGCACGCCGAGTTCGCATTCTTATCTGCTTGTCATACCGCCGTCGGGGACAAAGAGACACCCGACGAAGTCATTCACCTCGCAGCTGGTCTCCAGTTTTCAGGGTTCAAGAGCGTCGTTGGCACGCTGTGGGAGGTTGACGATTCCGTCGCAAAACACGTCGTTGAGGCTTTCTACAAATATATGTTCCATCCGAAGGAGGAAGGTGTCATGGACTGCACGAAGGCGGCCTGGGCACTCAACTGTGCTACACACGCCGTGAAGACGAAAGTGCCGCTCGAGCAGAGGATGGTTTTCGTTCATATTGGTGTGTAGTTCTATTATGTCGCATTGCTTTCATCTGTCAGTACATCTTCATTTTGCCCTGGATACTTTTATTCCATTGTACCATCCACCAATTGTAAGATCACCTTCTGAGTCACTGTCATACTGCTCATGTTTTGCATTCTTGCTATCGTGCTATCGTGCTATCCTCTACTCTAGAATTTTATTCAATGCTCCGAGTATATGTCGTTCGTGCTTTGTACTCAGTTCCTGTGCTCACGTCTCACAAATTGGTCTGCCGTCCAGTAAGTCCTCATTGCACTTATTGCTGCCAAGGTAATAGGCCGGAATGTCACGCTGATCTCCTCCTGTTTGTCCTCTTCGGCATGCCCTACTTTGCAGTGGAAGAGACCGAGGTACTTCAAGTTCCTGCACATGATAGCACTGCGACTTGCAGAACTGGAATTGGAGTTGCATTTCGAGTGGACGCGTCAGACGGAAATGAAGACAAGAAATAATAGAGGTGGGAGATGGTGGAGTATGGCTTGTTGGGGTGGGACACTGAAGTACTGACCGATGGTTATGGGTGCAAGTGTCGTGAGTAGAAGAACGTGTCGTGTAGACTACGAACAACAGTACAGCAAATGACAAGTGTAATGACATTCACGGATATATTTTCTGCTGCTCATGGAGTCTACTACTCTCGCTCTTTGAACCGGACGACTCGAGGTTAATCGCAAGGCGTGACGGAATGCACTCTCGACAGAGCTGGCCGGCAAGAGGTAGGTTGAAGTTTACTTCAGGCCAAGATCAGCGGTGCATTCAGCGTGTAGCCTCGTATCCGGGCGTCTTCATTCATTGTTTGTAGGAAAAGCTAGAAAGTGAGATCAATTAGTTATGAGGTTGGGATGTGCATGTTCCATACCTCGTAGCCAATTACAAGCTAAGTCGTCTGTTGACCAAAGCAAACGACAACGCGTTCTCCTCGGGCCATATCTTGAATACAGACTTGTCGTCCAGAAGAACTTTAACCCTCGCACCCGTCCTCTTGATGATCTCAGGCTAGCGAGATAATCGAATTGCCTTTGTGTGATGAGGAGGGTTGCATGCCGAAGTCCTTGTCGTAGGGCCTCAACATGAAGCAGACTTTTATTTTATTTCTACTCACCTTTGACGGACGAGTAGATGCCTGCAGGGTGTAGAAGGACTTGGGGCATGTTTCTAGAATGAATTGCTCGTATGTTGGGCAGCCCACCTTCGAGTCTGATATAGATAGATTAGCCCTTCAAGCTGCCAATGATGAGACATCGAAGAAATTAATGAACAGGTAAACATAACTCGAGGGTGAGTGGAAGGCGCTGGGAATCGGTCGGTTTGTTGATGCGCACTTGAGCAGTGGGACTAAGTGAAGGTCACGAGGCGTGAACTCATCGATGAACACAGGGAAGAAGGGCGTGGGTCACCTTCAAGGATGATGATGTTGAATCAAGATGTCGCAGTGTCAACTTCCTTGTCCATTGTTTTCGATAAGATGGACTTACACACATCCATTAATTAGATGTCTTAGTAAAGATGATGAGGGGGTCCAGGGGGAGGAAATCCGAGTCATGTAGGTGACTGTGCTTGTATACTTGGCACCCGTTCCGTCTAGGCTGACCGCGTCAAAAATCGCACACCGAAATCACAATAAGGAAAATGGAGAGGACTGCATGAGCGAGGATATGGAGAAATCGAGTATCTGGTCCTAAAGTTGGGAAAGGTCATTCTGTGAGAACAAAAATCGTAACAAATGCTCATCATTAGAATATGCACGCGTGACAGTTGAGTCGGCAAACACTAAAGACCTTGCGTGATTCGCTCGACGAGACCTCGTTAACTGAATCTGCTCAATCAGATCCCTCCCTGGCCAGTCGTCCTCGAGTCAACGCCATCAACATGTCGGTTTATGCGGGTGAAGTTTTTTCAGAAACCATCCGTTCCTTCTGTACATCAGAGAGCACCAGGCCAGCCTGCAATGCGTCATCCATCAAAAAGTACGTTGATATGTTTTGATCCGCGGCCATGGAAGATGCGAGGTGAATTTGGGTAAAGTGCATCGTTCCTGGAAGTTTGAAAGTGTCAACAGGTTATCATGATCAGCGTTAGCATTCAAGACTTACGTGTTGAATTGGAGCTGGGAGGTCGATCGATGCATGTCTCCGGTAGTTGAAATCGTGTGGTGCCTGCTGAGCATCGTTCACGGTTGCTTGTTGCTGTGGAATAACTGACGTTACATTGCAAGTTGAGTGGGTTTGCTTAGAGAACGGTGACAGCGTCGGCACGTTCGAGGCCAACAGCCTTTTCGTCTCCTGCAAGTGTATACAGGTGATTCTCATATCATTGGCCTGCAGCGAACTGGATGAAATAAGATGACTGACATGAATTAAATAGACTGACACATTCGTTCGTGGAAAGGCACGATGACGAGTTCATCCATTAATGTTAGTCCTCGGCAAATACCGGACTGTAAGTCAAACATCCCCGAGTCCCAATTCAGAGTCTAACTTTATTTCATTTCCTCGCCCACCACTCGTCACAGTTGTATCACCTGCAGCTCCTGCACTCATATCAACGCTCAACGGTCGTCCTGTTATTGGCCCATCACGAGATATGATACTAGAATGGACCCCGAGCTGAGAATTACCACAAGTAGGTCTCCTAGCAGAACTTCATTGACTGATCAAGACCTTTTTGTTTTTGTAGCCCTGGTATATCTAGCCTTTGATGCAGCTTCAGCGCTTCAGCTTCAGCCACTGAGAAACACCGTACACTACCGACTCAGATGGCCAATTTTCTCGCTCGTTACGACTTAGAACAGTTCAGATGGAAGCCTTTGCCAGTTCATAGGCGACGGAGCCCGAAACGGACGTGCCCGCCCTCTAGGAGGCGTCGAGCACGTCCAGGATATTTTAAATCGCCATCTCAAAGGTGACCAGACGTTATTCTTCGGACTCACCATCGACTTGCACGATCCTGTGGATATCACCAAGCTTGGTTCTTCCGCTCAAGAATGCTGGTCCTGGCTGCGCTTCCAAGTGCCTACCATTGCGTCGTCCATCATTGGCTCCGATCACGAGCTGCCCGTGATGACCTATACAACTGCGAGTCCGGAAGAGATCAGCCAGTGGGTGCAGCGCACTTTCATCATCCATTCCTCATATATCGACCTCGACGAATTGCGCGTCAACGAGGGTATGAAGGAGGTCCCTTCATCTGATGGCGACCATACGTGGATGCACCTCGTCCTTGGCGAAATCGCCAATGGGGCGGTCTCCCAATTCGGACTGCTGTTCCATACCCATCACTCGCCGTTCGATGGCGCAGGGTTGAAGATCATCATGAATTGCTACATCATCCACTTGGTGAAGGTGCTGTCTGACTCTTCGGGCGCGTCAGAGTCTATTGAATGGGGAAATGAGCTGGAGAACCTCCCTTCGTCAGCCTACAGCATCCTCAACTCCAATGAACCCCTTCCTGTCTCACCAGACTCGCCAGAGGAACCTTCCTTTGACCACGAATACTACAAGTCCTTTGTAAGTGTCCTCTCAGGCTTTGGCGCGGCGGCGAAGGTGCTATTCATTTTCTCTGTCAATGTTTTTGTGGCTTATTAGCGAACATGAAGGATACATACGGGTTTAGCACTCGCCCAAAAGATACAGAATGGCCAAAGACGCGCCGCGCCGAGGCTGTCTTCACAATGGAAGAATCAGCCGCAATTCAAAGTGCCTCCAAGATCTCTGGGTATACACTCACACACCTTGGTACGTCCCCGCATCCCCTACATCGGTATGTTGAATTGAGAAATCCCCCAGCCCACGCTGCATTAGCAATGGTCATCATAGCTGACAACCCACCCAATCAATCTTCTTCACCTCACTTCATGAACAACGTATCTCTAGCCAATTTCCGAAGCCAGTTGGACCCGAACCATGCCCTACATCCAGGCTATGTCCTTGGTGTTTTCATGACCAGGATACCGGTGTCTGCGTTCCTGTCCCCTGATGGAAGCGTCTTGCCATTAGATAGGGACGTGCTTCTGCGGGTGGCAGAAATAGCCAAGGGGCAGTATTGAGCCCATAAAGAATTGCCTGCTGGGTTGAGTACCATGCCGCAAGTCGGCGAAGTATACGCCTCGGCTACTATACCAGCTGCATCTGCAAACATGTATGTTGCGGAAGCACACGAATTATTGATGTCTATTCACGTCATATCAGGTTACCGCCCAACCAGTGTTTCTCATTCTCGAGCGAAGGCAAAGGAGAGAACTACTTGAATCGCATCTTTGCGGATGATGCTGGGAAACCCGTTCTTGAGGTGACCAAGTTCTTCACGTCTCTTAATAGATTTGATCCTGGCCCGCGAGTCCTTTTCTTTCTTCTTCTTCTATTTGGGTCGAGGTTGTTCTGTGATGGAATTGAATTTGGAATTGATGATGCGGTGTTTAGGTTCTTTCGGTTGTCTTCTTGGGGGGGCGTTATTGATCTTGGGGCTGATTATAATGCTAATATCGTGAAGATGGAGGAGGCGGTGGGGTATTTGGATCTGTGGAAGCGGTTCTTGCTTCTTGCCGTTGAGTGATGGGTGTTAATTTTAGGTGTGCTGTCGTCATTGATATGTTTATATCATCGGGAACTAGATGAGCAGTATGAACTGTTTTTGCACATCGTACCGGCGCGCGGCTGCGCCAGTATCTCAGTATGAAGCAAGAAAAGATATATTTCAGAGAACATCAGACGCTCAGCGTGCTTTCGGAAGACACCAAGAAAAAATGATCACTCAAGTCCCATAGTATCCCCGAGCTCGTCTTCTTCCAGCAGCAAAGGAATCGTTTTAGCACAAGACTAAGAATGAAGCCCTTGACTAGGAAAAGTGATAAATCTTACGGCTGCGCCATCCCTAACTCAGCATGAAGACATCAAGAAAAGATGTTTCGCAGAACATCAGACGCCTAGTGCGCTTTCGGAAGCCACAAAGAAAAAACGATCACTCGAATAACAGTATACCCAAGCTTGTCTTCTTCAAGCCCGAGTGCGGCGGCAAAGGAATCGTTTTTAGACCAAGGCCAGGAAATGGGGTAATTTTCTGACAGCATGACAGAACAAGAATAGTCGACATCCGGTGTATACTCTATGGCTAACGGTTACACGCAATCATCAGCTTTACGATACTCGCGCCTGTAAGTAGTTCTAAAATAATCACATACGATCTAGAAATATCCCCTATACTCTCGCCAGTAATCCACGGTTGATCCTCAACTTGACGACCAAAGAAACGAGCGAGCTGAGGAGGAGAGACACCCCAGTGAATACTATCAACCCCGTATAACTCCCATTTTCCCGAGCCAATATCACACCTGCGATCGGTTCACCAACAAGCGCGCTGATGAGTTATGCAATTTATCAAAAAGAGTGCAATGGAAGCAAAAACCAGAAAAAAAGACGCACGCAAAAGAAACCAAGCTATACGCCATTCCCATGCGCACCCCAATCTTCTCCATCTTCGATATCTGCGCAATACACGAAGTTTGGAGTGCGAACCAGTTTCCGGAGAAGAACCCGTAAAAGACGGAATATGTGATGATNNNGCATATGAAGCGGCTGAACGCCGTACCATGAGTTGGGTCGTCCGTTAAGAAATACCCGAGTTATGACGGGGAACCGATAAAGACGGTGGGCGTCTTCCCTCGGCTACTATACCAGCTGCATCTGCAAACATGTATGTTGCGGAAGCACACGAATTATTGATGTCTATTCACGTCATATCAGGTTACCGCCCAACCAGTGTTTCTCATTCTCGAGCGAAGGCAAAGGAGAGAACTACTTGAATCGCATCTTTGCGGATGATGCTGGGAAACCCGTTCTTGAGGTGACCAAGTTCTTCACGTCTCTTAATAGATTTGATCCTGGCCCGCGAGTCCTTTTCTTTCTTCTTCTTCTATTTGGGTCGAGGTGGTTCTGTGACAGAATTGAAATTGGTATTGACTGTCGCAGCGTTTAGGTTCTTTTGGTTGTCTTCTTGGGGGGGCGTTATTGATCTTGGGGCTGATTATAATTCTAATCTCGTGAAGATGGAGGAGGCGGTGGGGTATTTGGATCTGTGGAAGCGGTTCTTGCTTCTTGCCGTTGAGTGATGGGTGTTAATTTTAGGTGTGCTGTCGTCATTGATATGTTAGTATCTTCGGGAACTAGATGAGCAATGTGAACTGTTTCCGTGCATCGTCGGCGCGCGGCTGCGCCAGTATCTCAGTATGAAGCAAGAACAGATACGTTTCACAGAACGAACATCAGACGCTTAGTGTGCTTTCGGAAGATATCATGAAAAAATGATCACTCGAGTTCCATAGTATCCCCGAGCTCGTCTTCTTCCAGCAGCAAAGGAATCGTTTTAGCACAAGACTAAGAATGAAGCCCTTGACTAGGAAAAGTGATAAATCTTACGGCTCCGCCATCCCTAACTCAGCATGAAGAGTCATGAAGAAAAAATCGATACGTTTCGCAGAACATCAGACGCCTAGTATGCTTTCGGAAGCCACAAAGAAAAAATGATCACTCGAATCCTAGTATACCCAAGCTCGTCATCTTCAAGCCCGAGCGCAGCGGCAAAGGAATCGTTTTTAGACCAAGACTAAGACTGATGTCATGCTTGACTAGGAAATGGGGTAATTTTCTGACAGCATGGACAGAACAAGAATAGTCGACATCCGGTGTGTATACTCTATGCGTATACCTAACGGTTACACACAATCATCAGCTTTACGATACTCGCGCCTGTAAGTAGTTCTAAAATAATCACATACGATCTAGAAATAGTGCCTATACTCTCGCCAGTAAACCGCGGTTGATCCTCAACTTGATGACCAGAGAAACGAAGACACCCCAGTGAATACTATCAACCCCGTATAACTCCCATTTTCCCGAGCCAATATCGCACCTGCGATCGGTTCACCAACAAGCGCGCTGATGAGTTATGCAATTTATCAAAAAGAGTGCAATGGAAGCAAAAACCAGAAAAAAAGACGCACGCAAAAGAAACCAAGCTATACGCCATTCCCATGCGCACCCCAATCTTCTCCATCTTCGATATCTGCGCAATACACGAAGTTTGGAGTGCGAACCAGTTTCCGGAGAAGAACCCGTAAAAGACGGAATATGTGATGATGTTGCTAGATCCTGTGCGTGGAACCAGAGTGCGAGGGTGAAGATGGCCATTAGGGCTGTGGATGGGATCAGCGTGTTGAACCTTCCGATTCGGTCGGCTAGGATTGATGGGACGATGCGTCTGAATACGCTGCCTGCGTGCATTATGGAGAGGACGCCGAATGCGAGGGTTTGGGAGATGTTGTGTCCTTGGGTGTATTGGACGATGAAGTACATTGGTACGAAGATACCTGTGATGTGTGAAGGGTGTTTGGATATGAGAGGGCGTGGTGACTTACCCAGGCAGGAAATTGCGCTTCCTAGCACGAAGATTGCATAATTGGCATCGTTGAGAGATGCCATGTCCATTGTCGACCCATGGACCGGGTTTGCGTTTTGGAAGTCGGCTGGAGACGAGTGCGGTGGCTATGATACCGCATGCTAGACAGACGAATGCAGATATGCGCACTGCCCAGCCGAACCCTACTTTGTTGAAGAGTTGTTGCAGCATGATGGGGAACACGACGCCACCTGGGAATTTGTGTCAGCATTTGAAAGATAGTAACAGCGCAAAAATGATTTTGCCTACGCTGCTGCCGGCTACGGCGACACCAAGAGCAGTTGCTCAGATCTTCGTGAAGTGTGTGGCGGTAGCACTCATTGAGGGAAAGAATCTAAACAAGGATTCAAAGTTAAGCAGGTTCTGTGCGCCCTGCTTTAGAATCTCACAAAAGCCCGAATCCGATCCCTTGGGCCAGGATGAGCTCGTAGTACTTTGTAGCCAAGGATGTCATCATAAGAGAAAAAGTCAAGATGACGGTTCCCGCAGTGAGCAGCAAAGTTGGGCCGTTGCGTCGAAGAGCCTACCGATAAAACCTCCCTAGAAAGAGTTGAATGTGTCACAATTGAATTGGTAACTGAGCAACTCACAGAAATGAAGAAGACCCAAAGCTGAACGGAGCCGATCTACGAGATATCGGACGCGGTGTAATCAACGAGCTGGTTTTGTGAATACCACAGCTGAACTTGAAAGCTTCCAAACGCCATCGATTGGCCGAAGGTGGCGAACAGAGCGAAACACGCGCCCAGTACAGTCAGATACCCATGGACTGCGAACGCAGGGGCTATGTCTTGGACCATCCAGAGAGTAAGTTTTCTCTTGTACCGTCCATATGCTACGTACTGAGTGCCAGCCTGTTGAATCTTCATACGAGACTGCAACTGAGCACTCAGCAGGACACCGTGACTCACATCACCAAAATTCCCCAAGTCTGAACTTGCCTTATGCGGACACTTTCCCGCGCCACAAACTTGTGAGAGCCGACGGTGCAATGACGTGTGATGGCAATGAGCTCACACGTTGAACACCACACCCTCAGACATACAGCAGCATACTTGTGTGTTTCTAAGGTTTCCGTCAATCTGACGTGCCTCTGGTAAGTTCAGATATTATTTATGCTCCCCAGATATGTCCTGATCTCAATCAGTCAGTTGGCCAACATGTCATAGTGTGAAGTGCAGTAATCTCACCCTGCCCTCATGCGGTCAGCTCAATAGACCCTCTGGTTTGAGTATGACCACAAACTTGGGGATTTATTGTGCTTATTGTGTGACCAATGGCCATATTCGACTGGGAATGACAAGGTGAGTTGCAAGCAGTGATTCTCCGTTATTCATATTCTGAAGTTCTCTTTCTACATAAGGAACCAACCTTTCCTCTTCACATGGTGACCTTACCATGGTTGATATATCAGCTCCGACTTGGAACCTCAGGTTGATTCCCTGTCCTTCATATTCTCAAGTTTTCGTTACAGGCTCTCGCCATGGACATTCCTACCTGCATTGGTTGTGGAAAATCTTACAACACGCAGAAGCAGCTCTCCAAGCATGCCTCGCAATGCCAGCAGAACCGCGCATTCACCCTGGAGTCAGTTCTTGCCAAGCGGGAGAAAAAGCGAAAGTCACAAGCAAGAGACAAGCTCCGCAATGCTAAGAAGTCTCGTTCACATACCCCCGTTGTTGAGCAAGAACTCGACTATGTCGACCTTGATCAAAACACTCTGTTTGATGATCCTCAGATTGTAGGGCCTTCAGGTCAGCTGCATGATGTAAGTTTCCGACTGATTATATGCATGTATACATAGTAATTTCTTTTAGGATGCACCTGTTGCAGGACCGTCAGACCAGGCACTTCCGCCCACCCCACCTCCACCCATTACTTCAAAACGTTCGGGACGTGCTATCCGCATGCCTCGACGGTTCATTGATTATCTTCCTGGCTCAGATATACCCCTGGCACACATGCCACAGCAACAATCTGAGTACCACCCGACTCCACAACAACAACCTGAATATCACCCATCTCCTCCGCAACCTCCGTCCGAGCCTTCTCTCGATGAGCAGCCATTAGCTGAACCATTCGAGACCGAGCCAGATTCCATGGGCTTATATCGAATCTACCCTACGCACCCCACATTCATTCCTCCGAATGATTCATCTCTAGTTAATCGAACAGATGCACCGACACTAGATGGAGAACGGGTAGGGTCATCCAATGTGCATGCATCTACAGGCTTTGCACCGCCTGATGTGGATATAGATCATATATTTGATCCATTTACCAATCCGACGTGTGGGTTGATGATGACCTGGCGCTATACTGGAACCAATGACAAGTCCGACGCTGAAGTTAACCGACTAGGTCATTTCCACATACACCCAAGTTTCAAATTGGAGGACATGCTTGGCTTCAGTTGCTCTCGCGAGTCCAAACGATTGGACAGATATCTACAAGATAGGACCAATCCACTGCGAGAAGAATTTGGATGGCGTCAGTCAACGGTCAAAATACGCCTGCCGAAAGAACGACTGGCATGGCCGTCTGAGAAGGATGCACCAGAACTTGAGGTGCCAGGTGTGTATCACCGCTCGATAACATCAATTATCCGCTCAACATTCGAGAATGACATTGCCAAGACATTCCACATGACTCCCTTTTCAGAGTACTGGAAGGTCTCGGACACAAAAACAGTCCAAGTCTTTTCAGAAGCTTACTCCTCACCTGCTATGCTTGATGCCTATGCAGAGATCAATACGCTTCCCCGTGAACCAGATGATGACCTTGAACGTGTTCTGGCCCCGCTCATGATGTGGTCCGATGCCACCCATCTTGCCAGTTTCGGAGACGCATCTCTATGGCCATTCTACCTGTACTTCGGCAACCAATCCAAGTACACCCGAGGAAAACCAACATCATTTGCATGTCACCATGTCGCCTACATTCCCTCGGTAAATTTAATATTGACTACGATGTATATGACCATTGATAAAATATACCACAGCTCCCCAATAATCTCCAAGAAATCTATGTCGACATCTTTGGTGAAGCCACGACAGATCAGGTCCACACTTTCCTTAAGCGTGAACTCATCCAAGCGATCTGGAAGATGTTGCTCGATGGAGACTTCATGCACGCGTACGAGTATGGGATTGTCATCCATTGTAGTGACGGAATTACACGCCGTGTTTTCCCTCGCTTTTTCTCATACTCTGCAGATTACCCCGAGAAGTGTGTCTCATAGTTCCTCCAATTGCTTTTTGTGCGCTTACTGGCTTCATTTATCAGAGTTCTTCTTGCTACGATCAAGTTTTTGGGCGAGTTTCTGTGTCCCCGCTGCCTCGTCAAGAAATCAAATGTTCCCAACATGGGCACCAAGCTTGATATGGAACATCGCGAGACTATGCAACGGGTGGATAACAAACAGCGCCAACATCGCATAGAAGAAGCTCGAAAGCTTATTTTTCGAAAAGGTGCATCTGTTGACGGAGCCAGTGTCAAAGCCCTTCTCAATGCTGAGTCTTACGTTCCTATCCGTGTGAGTACTATCCATCTTTTCAATCCATCTGTACATTGATACTCAATAAATCAAAATAGAATGCATTTTCAGTTCAGCTATCACCATTCGACTTCAACATGTTCATGATGTTCGTAATTGATCTACTACACGAGTTCGAGCTTGGGGTCTGGAAAGCAGTTTTCATTCACCTGTTGCGCATCCTCTTTGCAAAAGGTGGTACTGCAATTCAGGATTTGAACAAGCGGTAAGCAAATACATTAGCTGATTCATATATCTAACCATGTGCTTGAAGCTACCGGATGATCCCCACTTTTGGCCGTGGCACAATTCGGCGATTCCATACAAATGCCTCGGCCATGAAACGACTTGCAGCACGAGATTTTGAAGACCTTCTACAGGTAAATTGATCAATCCGTTTATCTTTTGTTTCTCATATGAAGAAACAACTTCTAGTGCGCCATTCCTGTATTCGAGGGTCTCCTACCAGGAAGTCACAATTCTATGGTTTTGGACTTGCTTTTCGACTTGGCCAGCTGGCATGCATTTGCCAAGCTCCGCCTGCACACAGATGATACGCTTGCCCTCTTTGATCATGCTACAGGTACTCTTGGACAGACGGTCCGGAAATTTCAGAGGAGTACTTGTGAATATTACCATACAACTGAACTTCCCCAGGAGTATGCAACACGAGGGAAACGACACGCCTCTCTGAGTGCCAAGCAAAAAGGCAAGGGAAAGTTATCCGGCCCAAAGGTTAAGAAACTTAATCTTCAGACTTACAAGTACCATGCGCTCGGAGACTATCCTAGTACCATCCGGCGCATGGGCACAACAGATAATTACTCAACACAACCAGTGCGTATGCTGATCAACTTTCTGGTCAATGCTTAGAAGCCTTCTCCTAGGGCGAGTTGCAGCATCGGTGTGCTAAACGCTGGTATCCCAGGACACCAAAGAATAAGAAGACGCTTCTGAAAAATATGGTTGTTCAAGAGGCACGCACTCGTCTAATTGCAAGGATTGATGCTGTAGTGCAAAGAGTTATAGCTGTGCGCTTGGGACTCGCACGACGGCGACGCCAACGTACATCACCCTCAAATCACTACCACATTTCAAAATATCCCAAGGCATCGCATGACCTTACCCGCTGGTTGAGTGATTTCGAAGATGATGATCCTGCTAAAAAGGCAAGTTGTTTGCTTATTCTCTTTGATATGTACCTACTACTAATGATGCATCTGTCAGAACTTCATCCCGCAACTCAAAGACCATCTCCTTGCTCGTCTTCGCGGTATTGACTATTCGGGCGATGAACATGACTTCCGTGACGCAGACCGAGATCTTGTTATCCTGGCAAACAACAAAATCCATGAGCATAGCATCTTACAGATCAACTACACGACCTATGATCTGCGAAGGGAACAAGATTGTATTAACCCTCGAACTCGGGCCGATTTAATGGTTCTCTCACATGAGAATGACGAGGAAAGACATCCTTACTGGTATGCTCGACTAATCCGCATATTTCATGTCGACGTATGGTACTATGGCGGTGATAACACACCTTCAACTTCGAGGCGTATGGATGTTCTTTTTGTGCGCTGGTTTGGACGGGATGTGTCCTTTCCAGCTGGTTTCTCAAACAAGCGCCTGCATCGCATCGGTTTTATTACCAATGACACCAGTAACCCAGATGTTGACTCTGGCTGCTTTGGCTTCATCGATCCTGATCAGGTGATTCGCGGAGTGCACTTAATCCCAGCCTATGCGTACGAACGCACAAACCAGTATCTAGAGCCTTCCTTTGTTCGACGTGAAGAAGATGCTGATGATGACTGGCGATATTTCTATGTCAACATGTCAGTCATTGTGATTTATTCTTAGGATGAAAACTTACCCTGATTAATAGATTCGTAGACCGTGATATGTTTATGCGCTTCCGCGGTGGCGGGATCGGTCATAAAATCACGCGAGAGTGGGATGAGTTCCTGCAGAGTGATGGCGCACCTAATCAACAGGATGCTGCAGCAAATGACTATGAAGATCTTGACATGGAGTCCGCTGAGGAAGATCTTGATATGGAGTCTGACGAGGAAGAAAATGTCAATGAAGAGGAATTTGATGAGGATGCTGACGATGAAGAGGATGACGGAGATGCTGCGGAAGATGAGGAAGATCCAGATAGAGTCATTCCAGATTCAGATTCGGAACTGGATGATGATTTGCTCACTCAGGCAGGATATGGTGCGCTTTAGTTGAAAACAATGACTTGATTTAGCTGTGTCTACTACAAATTTGCGTGCCATAAAAACAATAAATATGTAGATATCCATGAGTACAAACAAACCAGGAGGAGGCGGATCCCGTGGCCATGGATAGGCATGCATGAATCGAGGGCAAGACCTGACAGTAGTGCGGGTGCTAGGAGAAAATGTGAACAGTAAGATAAGTCTGAAAGGAAGGAAAGGAAGATGCAAACCATTATGAATGCGCCTGCGTACTGTGCGCTCTGATCGCCAAGTGCACGCGAAATATCCCCAATGATGCCGACGGCAACTAAAGAGTTAAATCAAGACAGGTATACCGATAGGATATTTGCAAGCTTACCGTGAGCGGAGTCATGTGGTGAAGTTTGTGGTACTTGCGGGCACAGACACCAATGACGAAGCAGGCGAGCGTGAAGTTTGCGGTACTGGTTTTATACGCGGATGTGTTAAGGATCGAGGCGAATATGTTTTCTGTGAAGCTGAGTTGATGATGGCATGTTGACGAGTGAGAGGGAGATGGATTGACTGAGAAAGAGCAACGGAATCGGGTAGACGTGGGCACGCCGAGCATGGAGGCACCGACTGTGACGGCTTTCTCGGCTGCTGCAGGTGAGTACTTGCGGGCGTCCTTGTTGTCGTTACATCTGGTATGATGTACCAGTGCAGACGCATGAGAGGTGTACCAGGTGGGAGGAGTGCAGGGAAAGAGGGAGTCAACCTGAGTCGGTTGGAGGCAAGGTGGCTCGTGTGCTTTGAGGGCGGGATACAGGAATGGCAGGAAGATGAATACTCACCAGGCGCCCACCGCATCTGTTTATTGACTAGAGGGATAGTGTCTGCCCAACTGGTCTCGAAACCAGTTGGGCACGCAGTGTCTTTCGAGACGATGGGTATTGGGCGATGTGTTGGAAGACGGCTGGGAAGACGATGACGGGGAATTTGCTGGCTGGAGCTCGAGAAGAGGAATGAGAGGTGGGAGCTTTTCGGCGTGCAACCATTGGTCGGAGACAGACATGTAGTAATTCGGGGAGACGGTGCGCGTCATCAATAACGCCTTCAGCAACGATCACGTGACTTCCGAAACAAGACCAAACATTGGCTTGTTGATTGCATAGATATCTACGCATGCACCTTCACCTTTCTATACAATGTCCACCCCTGGACCCATCGACCTGTCAGAAAACTCTACTTTTTTCGATGACAACACCATTGTCATTGAGATCGATAACCTTCTCATCGGATGGCCGACTTACACGATCCACTTTGAACCTGAGTGTCCGGGACCAGTTGTAAGTATTTGTATTATATCTGAGTTATTAAACTACTGATATCTATGTCATAGACATTGGTTTTGCGCTTGAAGGATGCATCAAAACTTAGATGGGTTGAGGATGAGGATAGTGACGTTGAGGCAGAGAAACCAACCAGGTAAGTACTTTTTCACTTCTTGTTAGTGTACTAACATGTTTTGACTTTCCAGTCACTTGCCGCAAGTCACGGAAGGGGACCCAGACACTACTGTAGTCTGCGAGGCAACCCCAAAGTAAGTCTTGGGCTATTCATTAATCCCGATCGTCACATAATTTATTCTGTCAGGAATACCATTCAACATGTCAGTGCAAAACCAGTCGAGTTGCATGGCATCCGCAGGGACCCTCCTTCTATACGCCTCACAAGGGAGAAGTTCGAGGAGGAGCACGGTTATACATGGCCACCACGTCGTGGCTTCAGGGTGATCTCTTCTAAAGTACCAACCACTCAACTTGATGTGATATTGACCTTGCCTGCTGCTGTCTGCTCCGAATAATTTTCTTTGCACTTTACCATTGTCACCCTATTGCACCACTGTAGTCTCATTGCATTTCAAGTACTGTATTGCTCTGCACCTCTGTAATTGTAGAATCACATTAATTGTATTTCTTGTCGCGCAATGCGCATATAGTCACTACGTCAACAAAACCAAACATTCAGAAGTTAATCATATCAGTCCCATGCCCTAACCCTTGACTCATCCCACCATCATGTCTGCACGTCGTCATCCTGGTGCATCTACAAGCTCCTCTGATCCTCCCGACTCAGATTCAATTTATGCTCGTGGGTCTTCAGAAACCTCGTTCAGTTCTTCTCCCGAACCTGTCAAAATTGGGAAGCGGAAGTCAACCTTGGAGACATCGAAATCCAGCAAACGTAAGCGTAAGGCTCCAGAAAACAGTGAAGAAGAGCTCGAAATACATGATGTCAAGGCTAAGGCATCTAAACGTCCACAATTGTAAGTTTTTTTCACTTATATGCACGCATATATTGACTGATATCACGTATTAGCCATAGAAAGGATAATCGCAAGGAAAAGTAAGTTTCTTCAATACTCTAGACATTGATTCTGATGAGACTTGGACACCTGAAGGGGTGCTTTAACACCGCGGGACCAATGTCTCCACTTTGCTCGGTGGATCCCTCGAGGAATCGATATGTTCTGCATCCTCAAGGATGTGTTTCGCATCGCACCTATCATTGAGGATTCACGTGCTCACTTGGATGATGACTCCGACACAGACGACATGCACAATACTCTCTTAGCTAACATGTAAGTAATTTTTTGTGTTTTGTGACTTTACTGCCGCTAACATCTACTAGATCCAAAGATACACAGGACCAGATGCTCCGGACTTTCAAGAAGATTATTACAGGTGCACCTTACCTTCAAGAACTCGTAAGAGGTGGGCGCAAAAAGTCAGATGAACTGCAGGGAATCCTTGACGAGGTACGTGTGCATACTATATGCGCCTTTCCAGTTGACTAATGGTTCAACAGATGCAATATTTAATTGGGCAGGTACGATCCGAAGACGCAGCTCATCTGAAAAGGAGCATTGCGCGTTATGCAGTGTTTAACGGAAAGGGTCTGGTGCCGCCTGTCTTCCCTGATACCAAGGAATCACGTGCACAGATGGGTCTCAACCACCCTCAACTGGCTCGCATGCTATGCCCCATAAAGGTTCTTTCAGAATATCAAATGGACCCATCAGCGTATGTATTCAACTTTTTCTATATTTCCATGAACTGACATTGCCTAACCAGCGCAAAAGCCAAGCTCGAGGCTGGCACAATCAAGATGGATGCACGTGCTTGGCCCGCCCTGATGTATAGGGCTGGAGCCACTGGAGTCGCTGGGGAGGACTTCGACATAATGAATGTTCAGGACGGCCTTTTTGAAGGATTCCTCATCGAACGTGTGAGTTTCCGTACACCGGTATCCATGACAGGAACTCACATGATTCAAGGTAATGAAACATATAATCACTGGCCCCTCATCTGCACTCGCTGGAGATGATTTTCACGTCTCAAACTCTTGCAATGCAGTACTTCACAGAATGATGACAGTAGAAGCTGAAAACATCGCGTACGCAGCTGTCCAGGTGAGTTATTCTCTTGCAAGCGAATGACTGATTTATTTGTCTTCTGCAGGCACGCTCTGCAATCACCTCTCGTGACAAGTGGTCCACAGACGACGGTAATTTCTCATACCGCAAATTTTATTATAGGATCATCGATGTTATTCACAATCCACCTGACAAAACATGGGCTACCGCGATTCTGCAACATTATAATCTGTATGTCTAGATCTTATGATAGTACGTGTACTAATTGTTTTGTTTTCAAGGAAACTGTTCAAAGACAAGGCTGGACGCGCTGCTGCCCTCTCGACCTCTGCAACCTCTGATGTTGGAGAGCTGGATGAGGACGAGGACGACATTGCGCTGATGCGCAAACAGTTTGCCCTTCGATCTATGAATCCCTCAGGTGTAGCGAAACCAGTCCCATCCCCTCCTGCTCCAGCAAGTCACGAGGTGCTCCCCCCACGGCTGCGCTCACCCAATGTTGCAAGCCGACCAGTATTGCCTTCCCCCGAGCCACCCTCACCTGCTCCACCCACTCCCAAGCCACGTCCTATTCCTAAGCCGCGTCCTGCTCGTAAAGTACCATCCGAAGAATCCACACCACTTCCACACAAGGAACTTCCAAGCCCATCCGTTTTGCCTTCTCCGGAGCCACCCTCACCTGCCCCACCCATTCCCAAGCCACGTCCTGTTCCCAAGCCACGTCCTGTTCCTAAATCGCGTCCTGTTCGTAAAGGACCATCTGAGGAATCCACGCCACGTCCACGCAAGAAACAGAAGGTAACCCCACCAGAAAGCCCACTTACAGAATCTGAAGCATCAGAGGAGGACGGCGCTGAAACTCCAGTTCGAAAATTGCCCCAGAAAGCTCAGCCGAAGGCTGGCCGCAAGACTGCCACATCCGCTACTAGCGCATCAAAGAAAAAGAAGGGAAGAAAATGATCCGTAACGATTTTTCATTTTGTCTTGTCGTTGACGCTGATTTTCTCACTCAGTATGTTAGTCTCAAACTGTCACATCCGTCTCATTCCACATCGCCATTTGTCCTCACATGTTTTGCTCTTTTGTTGTCATCCTGCCTCTCGACTCGGAGTCATTCTGTCATGGGACTCTCCTTAGCGCATGTGCGCATCTTAGATGTACTTTTAGAACCTGCTCTGTCCTGGACTCCTTGTAATACAATACCGCAATGAAATGGCCTTATCAGATTTATTTGAGTGATCAGAACTTATCAGAGCTCTCAACATATCAATACTTCCAAGGTCACAAAGCATGCTAAGGTGCGAATTATCTACTCAACTTCCGTGATCTGACCTGAAAAAGCTTTTATCAACCAGACCTTATATATTTCTTTACCCACCTTCCATACGCTGATGCACCTGGTCCGCCTTTTGTGACCTTCTGCAACCTGGCCAGCCCATGTCAGCCCTTATCCGATTTGGGGAATTTTGGTGATGCACCACCTCCTGCCAGGAATCACTATGGATCTCGCATTGCTTCCATTGTGGTTGTAAAATGAGAGCCAGGATTTCGGCTGGTAGAACAGGTGAAGGTGAGACGTCATGGCGTCGGAATGCTGCCAGTGACTCGGACTGGTTTCAAGAGGGGCGATACTTATATCACGACCGTGACCTTCTATCAATCACCTCAGCTTCATCAGTGAACGGATGATTCCTTGAGATGGTAGCCGTGGGAGCTACAGAAGGACATAATTTTGCTCCTGCCAAATATCATCATCTATACCGTCAAAATTCAGAGTTGAAGATATATGGCCATCGATGTACACGAATCCAGAGTAACACGGGCACTGTACGACAACTTTGTGACGCTCCTACATCGCAATCGATATTCGTTGGTAGTATATTTTCGCCAATTATTTTGACCATTGTCATTTTGCGTATTTACGTTTTGCATTACACCCTTATTCATTACATTCTCTTGGCAAGTACCTTTGGCACGGGCGACAGGTCAGTTAATAGTATGGGACTTTGTAACGAGCTTGTCATATAGCTCGATGAAAATAAGGGAGGTACAGCAGCGTATTTCTCTCAATAAATTTTGGTATCTTCATCAGTTAGTTTTCATGCCTTGACTCAAGACGGCATGTGATGCTATCCAGGGGAAATGACCTCTGGCACCGGCCAACATGTGTATGGCGGCTTGGGACTTTGCAACGAGCTTGTCATATAGCTCAATGAAAACAAGCTAGGTACAGCAGCGTATTTCTTTCAATTAAATTTTGGTGTCCTCATCAGTTAGTTTTCATGCCTTGACTCAAGACGGCATGTGATGCTATCCAGGGGAAATGACCTCTGGCACCAGCCAACATGTGTATGGCGGCTTGGGACTTTGCAACGAGCTTGTCATGTAGCTCGATGAAAACAAGCTAGGTACAGCAGCGTATTTCTCTCAATAAATTTTGGTGTCCTCATTCGTTACTTTTCATGCCTTGATTTAAGACGGCATGTGATGCTATCCATGGGAAATGACCTTCGGCGCTTGGGACTTTACAACAAAGTCATCACTTGGCGCCATGAAGGTGAGCAACGAATGGCGGCAGCGCACTCTTCCTTCCTCGTGTTATCAATTAAGATGGTAGTATGTAACATAGATCACTAGACAACAAGCTTCCGTAGATCAGCAGCAGCCACCCGCTCGGTAATGTCCTTCTCCAAAAGAACCTTGAGCTCTTTGACGATCGTATCTGCCGCTTTTTGAACTATCTCCTCCTTCGTCCAGCTGATCTTTTCAGCAGCCACAGGAGCGGCATGAGAAGGCGGAGGACAAGCTGAGAGCGTTACAGAGTGGTGGCCAAGTGTTCGCGAGCTGAGTACCATGGCTGCGCGTCGTGCGGAGTCGCTCGTTTGAAAGGCAACATACCAAGCGTTGTGATCTCGTAGGACGCAGTCGACCTTGAAGTCCTTGAAGAACGCACGCACGTCTTCTTCGCGGATAGACATCATCGCGCCACCGGTGAGGTCTATTCGGACATGCTCGAAGCCGTTCTTGGCGAGGGCGTCAATAACAGTGGCACTGGTAGCCTCTCTCTGCTGTTGATGGCGCCCTTGTCCTGGGCGGCGGGAGATAGGGGAAGGTGAACGAAATGGAGGTGCTGGAGCGTGAGTAGAACTATGATGTGAAGGACGACCACGGGTATGGATGGGTGTTGATGAAGAGGAGTGTGAGGACGACATAGGCGCAAGATCATTGACTGCCGGGAAACGAGTACTCAGTGCTGAGTTCATCATTTTAGCTTTCATGACAGGCGCCGCTCTTCTGCTGCGGGGAGGTGATAGACGACCGTTGGTGTAGGGGATGTGTGCAGGGCGCGCAGGGAGCTGATGGCTGGGCCGCCATGCGGGCTGGATGGGTGTATGCGTCGAGCTGGGGGTCTGAGCTTTCGGTATGGATATTGGTGCGGGTATGGGTGCAGGTGGTAACGTCGGAACCTTGGCTTCCTTCTCCTTCCTTCTTTTCTCTTCTCTGCCACGATGTTTCTGTTGCTCTAGCTCCTTCCGCACTGCTTTCAGTTTGAGACCTTCGCCGTCAAAAACCACTTTGAGTTCCTCCCCGTCAGCCATTCCCATGCCTGTGCCAAATTTCTTTTCATGGGTACGCTCCACACATGACTTCGCCTCTTCGTGGGTTTGGTACCGGATGAACACGATGCCGAGCGCTACCCCAGACTCCATGTCAATTTGCGGATCAAAGGAGGAAATCCTGCCATGTGCACTGAAGACGCGACGCATCTGCTGCGTAGGAGTCAGGGGTGACAAATTCATGATCAGCACAGCTGTGGGGGGCGGTGGGCCTGTTAAGTTTGGATCATACTGTCAAGACACGTTAATGGTGTTAATTACGAGACATATGTGATTCCACCCACTTCATAGCGAATTTCATGAAACGCGTCTCGGTAGGGACGTTTCTTGAAACCAGGTGCCTTGCGGGGGTCGATTATGGTAACTTCTGGCTCGCCTTCGATCACTTCTCCGTTATACCGCGAAAGTGTCTCCTTGCCCTTCCCTTTGCCCTTGATCCGGAGTTCTTCTGTACCATCGACCTGGGTAGCTCGAATCTTCTCAATTAAAGCCCGAAAACGTCCGTCGCGGTCCTTGTCGATGGCAGGGTCATAAATGACTCTGAAGTCCTTGCCAGCGGGGTATTCGGAACGACAAGGCGGCCATGGTGGAGGGGGAGGTAGTGAATAAAATTTAGGTGGGGGTGGTTTCGATGAATGCGACTGGTTCTGGAGGAGGAGGTGAGGGTGATTTGGAGGGTGGAGGCGAGGGCGCGTGTTCTGACGGTGGTGACGGTGAATGCGAAGGTGGTGGCGGCGGTACCTCTGAAGGCGGTGGTGGTGGTGGTGGTGGTGGTACCTCTGAAGGTGGTGGTGGACCTGAAGGTGGCGGCGGCGGCGGTGGTTCTTCAATTGGTTGTGGTGGTCTCTCGGTGAGGGAAGTTCTGCGATTAATTGTAAAGGATATCTTTACAGGTTGATGAGGTCTAACACCGTCAGCAACAGTAGCTGAGCTTGCTACTGGTGAAGTTTCATGAACTGGCGAAGCTGATGACTATACAAAGTTATTATCATTATGATTCTCATCATCGTCTAGTAATTAAACTCACATTCGATGTTGACTCAACCTGCTTGCCCTTCTGTGTAGACCTTGGTCCTGTCGGTACGTTTATTATAGGTGGTCCAACATAGCCATTAACAAAAGGCTTTCCAGTCGGTTTACCTCGGGGTTGAGTTGGGACACCATTCAGGAGTCTTGGTCCTGTTGGTGGTGGTGCACCAATTTTACTAGTACCAGCACCAGGTGAAGAAGCCGATGTTGAATTTGACGACGTCGAAGCTTGTTGTGACTATCAGGAAAAGCCCCAGGGCCCAGGCAATTTCCGGCACCAATCAAGCCGCAGCCGATCCGAGAGTCCGAGTGAGTCATGGTCGATACTGTGCCAACTTCAAGTTGACTACTACCGTCTCAGCTACTACTACTAGTATCAACCGACGGTGACTGCGACTTCAAAAGCGCGCGCAAAGGCGGAGAGAAAGTTAGCCGCGGCCTCCGCTGAGGCTGTTAGTACTACCGAAGGTTCTGTCACGGTGAGTACCATGCATTTGGAGTGTTGAACTCGACGTACTGACTCGGATTTGTTCTATTCTATCAGTCGAAACACCCACAATCTCAGGGTTCAACTCATCTGGCCCCCGCAGCAGATTTAGGTGAAGGTTCTGTGAGTACCAGGCCGTGCATTTCGAGCTTTGTGTACTGATTTAATTTATTTCCTATCAGTCAAAGGGCCCTTTGACGCATCCGGCCCCTGAGGTCCTACCAAGGTTGACACCTGCACCCCCCACTGCCCCATCCAAGTCATCCTTACTCGATCAGCACATGGACACCGGCATTTGTGACCAAGAAGATGTGCGTGATTTCAACATGTACCATGCCTCGCACTCGCCCCTTCCTGCCTCGCTAAGGTGAGTCTTTAATCATGCTCATTCTATCGTCATCAGGCTCCAGTGATTCTAATTTATATCTTTTATTCAAAGGAACCTGCTGGATGGAGGCTCGGCGCGCACGCTTTCACTCCGTTCGGCTCTGGAGACAAACGAGTCATCACGGGCCCTTCATCTCGCCAGTCGTCTCATATCTGCATATCGCTCTCTAGGTCCCATAGTCCGAGCGTCCCGTCCCTCGAACCTATGATAATCCGTCGTCCCCAGGCAGGTGCAAAGTACCTGTACCTTGCCAGTATGCCCTCTCATCGTTTGACGGGGCATCTTACTGGTCGGCGTTTGGCGTTTCACAGCCGATCGTGAACTGAGAGTAGCCAGCCAGGTTGCCGAAACGCGGTGATAGAGTACATATCCTACAACATGCAACAGTAACTTAGTAGTACACGAGTGCTGAGATCTGAGATATAAAAACGAATCGACATGTCGGAGATATACGAAGACGAGAATTTAAATGTTTGACGACCGTTATCATGGCGTATCATTGAGGGCGGAAGATGCACAACAAATGAGAAGTATTAAACGGACCCACAACGACACAGATCTCGTCTGCGTGTTGGTGATTTGTGCACCTGAGGCGCTTGCACTGGTGACAGGAGGCATTGTGGATTCCGAGGCAGTTGCATGTGGTTGAGTTGGGGATGAAGATGCCTGGCCCTGGCCGTTCAACTTTTTCTGCCGATATCCACCCCTCAACTCTTGTTTTGGCCGCCAAGCGACAAACAGTGTCTGCGCAACGATCAGTGAGCTTCGATGATCGGGAATGCACTGAAAAAAAATACTCACTTTCTTGTCTTGCATTCTAATGACGCTCTGTACTCTGGCGTGAAAGATGTGAGCGATCTAATCACTTAGCTCTGGATTGGAAGTTGGGTTGGGCGCAATGTCTTGTCCACAATGGGAAAGTCCGCCGTGCGCCTCGAACGGGCGCTAAGACCCCAGAAACGTGAGAAATCTCCGAGGACGCAATAGAGAGTCTGCATATGGCCGCTGACTTGGCACGAACATCCTGTAAACTTAGGGGCGCTTCTGGGTATCAGTGAGATATGTAGAATAAAGCTTGACGGAGATCACCTGTATGGCCAGCGGAGTATAGCTGTGGGCTCATGACCGACAAGACACATGAAGAGGGGATAACCGTGGAGTGGCTGAGTCGTGTTCCCAGGTGGTGAGAGGAGCATGTTTGACGACTTTCCGAAGCCAAGTTGGATGGCGTGTTGACGGGTCAGACGGAGATGGATTGGGAGTGACGTGACGACGTCAGAAGATAAGCTTTGCTGCAGTTGAAGCGAGTGGGATACCGATTTCGCACATGGGTTGTGTGGGCGACACCTGCGCGGTAAAGTAGGAATGCGCTGTGTGCTGGGATGATGGAGATGGCTGTTTGAGTTGTCAGTGAGACGCAGGTGGATGAATGGAGTGGTGGCTTACGCGAAAGGGAATGATGACGAAAGCAAGGACGAGTCTGATTATCTCATTGCAGCGGGCGGTAGTCTCAGCTTTAAGATGCTACTAGGTTTACCATTGTCCACTGTCACATTCGGCCACCCCAAGCACCGTGCCCATACCGCGCCCTGTTTCACCAACTCCGTAGGTGACCATCGTAGTTGCTTTAGCCAGGACTTGTAGAATCCAAGCCAAGCAGAATATGCTTGGCCAATGGAGCGGTCATCCAGCTTGAAATTCAAAGTCCTGGTATGTTCAAGTTGTGTGTAGGGCATTAATGGAAGTGAGGCAATCTCTGGCAGCCGCAAGAAGAACTGCTCATCAAGCGTGAGGATCAATATACCTTCGCCAGCAGCCCCTGCACGCGCAGTTCGACCGAGGCGGTGGATGTATTGTGCAGGTGAGCTGGGGAGAGAAAGCTGTATGACATGTGTCACACTATAGGATAATGTCAGTACAGCCTGCGATGAAGAAAAAGTAGAGTGCAGAGGCAAGAAACGATATCTTTATAGAGAAAATTGATCGGACGACAGCATGATTGTTGGGCAATGAAAGGACTGAGGATACTTTGAGACACTGATATGAGACCCACCTTGGAAAATCCATCCCCCTCGCAGTCACATCACTTGTAACCAAGACCGCACCTTCCGGGGCGTCGCGGAACTCCTGTGCGGCGCGTGTACGTGCAGCTTGTGACATACGGCTTTGGATTTGGTAGATTGGGGGAAGAATAGATTGTGGGCTCGCGGCAGATACTTGTTGCAAAATACTCGCGACGACGGCCGTACCACGTGCTGTTGTACAAAACAACATCGTCTTTGCTTGCGGGCCCGCCTGCTCGAGGAGAGAAACAAGTGTCGGAAGGGTATCTTCGAGAGGCGTGATGAGGTAACTCTGAGGAACTACATCACGTATGTGCCACTTTCTTAGTTCAATTGATGGCTTATGGTAAACATGTACACACCATGTTCGTGGGTGTTGATTTCATCCGCGTGTAGCGTGGATATGTGTTTATAATTTGGATCTAGGTAAATCTTTGCGATCTACTCACACAAATGATCAGTTTCCGTTATTCCGACACAAAAAACACACGTACATTCTGGATCGCCTTATCAAAAGTCGCAGAAAACAACATACATTGCCGCTTTGTTCCCCGTCTATCAGGCAAAAACCCCACAATGCGCTCTAAATCCTTGCGAAATCCTTGATCGAGCAGCCTATCTGCCTCATCTAGAATGAGCACACTTGGGCGGAGGGTGAGCCCCGAAGTCAGATGGTCGAGGAGACGACCGGGAGTGGCAATTAGGACGTCAGCGCGAGCGGAGGGAGAGTTAAGACGGTTTTTTTCTGTGTTTATGCTGCAAGTGTTGATATGTATTATGATATGCGCCAAAGGATGGGAAAGAATGCGCACTTTGTACCTCCGATAACAGACTGCACGCCATATGGGTGGTGCGCAAGAAGGGACATTGCCTCTTCCTCGATTTGAAGTGCCAGTTCTCGTGTGGGTGCTAGGACAAGAATTTTGCCTATGTCAGAGGACGTCGATCGCGAAGAGACCAGTCGTTCGATGGCGGGGAGGAGAAATGCCGTAGTTTTTCCTGCGCGCAAGGTTAGTCTAAAAATGAATAACTTAGTCGCACTGCACACCCACCCGTTCCAGTTTTTGCTTGTACGAGAAGATCGATGCCTAACAAAGCAAGCTGCGATGTACGATCATTAGCTTAGTAGACTGATTGTCAACAACACATACTTCAAGTGTGGCATCTATGGCAAATGCTACCGCATCAGCTCAGCCGCATTACAGTGTACACGAGACTGACCTTGCACATCTGTTAGAAACCTACAGGAGGGCCAGTCAATACAGGGAGAACTGCAAATCATGGAACGTACTCGTGTCTGATTCCAGCCTTGGATAGCTGGGAGATGGGAGCATCAACAAACCGTTTCGACGTGAAGTGTTTTTTGTCTGTAGCCATGACTGTAGATTTTGAACTCGTGCTTTGGCTTGAGAAAGGTATGCTATTGTCCACAGGTATTGGCGAAGGCTGAAAACGAGCTTGAGTAGCAGCCATTGACGCGTGTCGTACGCGTGGCAAGTGCGTTTTTTGTGCTTTCAAGTTGCTCATCGGTCGAATAAAACAACGAACTTGAAGTCTAGCAAACATACAACACGATTATTTTTGATTCGCGAGCTTGATGTCTCGAGTTTCTATAGATCTCCGCACAACGAATCTTAAAGCCCTCAGTTACTGTTGAGTCTTGACCTCGTAGATTTGCTTCCGGAATCCGCGTCCAAAGTTGTCGAAAATAACGCGTGTTCAAAACGCGTGTGAGTCTAATGCGCATGCCATTTTAAGCTGCGGGAGCAGAGACAGGAGAGAGACACGAACACTGAAACAAATTGCAGATCAAGTGGAGCTCAAGTGGAGCACAGACAGGAGAGTCACGCGAAATGCTTCCGCGGAACCAAACATTTCGTACATACATATGTTAGATGAGAAATGTACCGAGGAAGACAAGAAAAGACTTACCCTCTGTGCTCGTGAACAAAAGCGGCCACAAAGCAAGAAAGTTGATGGGAGATTCGTTGGGCCAGCGGTATTTCTTTAAATATCGTATACGAATTGAGGATGCGAAGACATGAGTACGAAGGAGGCCCATCGAGGACACCGTTGTCACATTCATCTCTCCGTAGGATGCACTTGAGGACAGAGCAGTACCAGGCTAACTGGTGGACAAGGTGAGAAGAGTGCGACTTATGCAGTTGAGTCCAATCTATGGTGAAAGTATATAGGGAACGCACCTGACTGGCAATCCATACATGAGAACGATTGGCGCTGGCAAGCGGACAGCGAATGGCTCGCTCACAATTGGGAGCTTGAAGTGTTTCCCTAGGTGACGCGTGAGTCACGTGAATTAATAGCGTCACCTACTGCAACTTCACAAACAAGTTCACAAAGGCTTCATCCGGCGGTTTAGCTCAGATCATGAATAAAGAAAATGCGTGCTCACATTCAGGTGCGTTATCCATCTGAGGCCGCCTGGCATACTTGGACGAGGAATGGTATGATCGGTGCATAAGGAAACGAGAAGTACGGAGATACCAGCCAGGGACATTGCACCAGACTCGTCCTGAAGAACGCCTTCATCACAATAGTCATGGTGAAGACGAACAGGGAAAACACGCTGTCGATCAATGTCGATCAGCAACGCTTCAAATACAAACATACGAGATGCACTCACAAGAACTGCGATACCGTTCTTTGAAGGTCAGCCGTGAATTAGAGAATAACACAGAGCACGGCTTGGATGGTGAACACGATTGGGATGTCTACTGATTTGAATGGGCAATCTCTGCCATTGCAGATAAGAGAAGAGAACGCTACATGATGTCAGATCGTGGCATCCCATGGCCGAACAAGAGACTCACATAGGCCTCCGCGTCATGTGTAAAAAAAAAAAACGCCACGGTTTCAAGTCAGCGGTGAGCGAAGTCGGGAACTGGCACGTCCGCGGCCTTACAATGACAATGTTAATGGGCCCATTCAAAATGAGAACTAACATCCGCGGAAATTAACCACAACTGCTCGACATCCAAGTCTGCCTTGGTGGACCGGTATGCACGCGGGAGAGAGAATATGAGGAGCATAGGATAGGTTGTTGGGTAACGAAGATGATAGTGGTGTTTCGAGCGACGCAGAACCGTCTGACATGAAGAGACTCGAGCTTGGATGGGGCGCGAGGACTGACGCGGCCGCTGAGTCTCTGAATCTGCGTCTGAGGAAGGGGACGCCCTCTTGAAGGGGAGACAGATCTCTCGTTTGAAGGGGAGCGTGACCACCATTTCCTGGGTGATCCACTTGGGGGTGTTATGTCTCCTCGGGGGTCGGCGCGCTGGTGGAGTAAGCGGGATAAGGCTGAGGGCTCGTTGGATGATGCAGGGCCGAGAGATGCTGGAGGTGACGGAGACACCCTCTCTGTAGGTGACGTCGGCGCAGACGAGGCCTTTGCGTGATCATAATGGTGATGGGGGGTAAGTATGACAGACGGCGTGGGGGATGTACCAAAACTTGCGGTGGAGGATGAAAGAAGAATGGAGTCTTGAGGAGTGTTGGCACTCATGTGCGCTCCACCGCTTTGTGGGAAATTGGACCTGCCAATTGGGATGGGGTGCGAGTTTGTGGTGGTGGAGTCGTTGGGAGGTAGACCGGCGGTGGTAGCTCCTGGGGAGGATTGGACGCTGCGAATGGGCTCTGGAGGGAGAGCGGAGAATGTTTCGTTTGTGTTGGTACGGGAAAAGGGCCGGGAGCGGGAATGCGGTGAGCTGCCAGTGGGACGAGCTTCGGACTCACGTACGATTTATATGTGACGTTTTCGCTGTAGGCTTGCTCCGGGAAGAAGCGCTCTACCAACTGCCATATGAAGTCGGTGAATATGCTGATCTCGTGCTCCGCAAAGTGGACCCACTGGTCGACTAGCGCAGCATCTTTGATGCTATTTCCAAGAAGCCCAGACTCAGGGGCCAGAGATGCGACTGATTATGTGATTATGCATAGTAAGGATGGTCTGCATAACTTATAGATTATGAAGTGCAACACTGACCATAACGTGCAATAGATGCACCCTCTAGAAGAGTGAATCCATCCTCGCCCTCAAAGGTAGAAATCTTTGCAAACGGGAATTTGTTAACAAATTCAGGTGACCTTGTTGCTGACGCCGAACTCGAAAGGCTGAAGATCCACTTCGAGGCCTGCAATAGCAGTAGCGCTCAATATCTGCATGAATATTGTGTCTGGTCAACAAGTCTTTGCGCAAGAAACCGAACTGACGTATTTAGTTTGACGTTGGCGAGGAACACCCCAGAGAGAGCCGATTGAAGCCTTTGGGATTGATGAGAAGAGTTGAGATGTGATGGAGTTGTGAGTGATATTTCGTCCAGTGACGCAGACCCCTTATTTGATGTAGGGGGCCTTGTTTCCCCAGATAGGACCATGATATCTGGGTGCGTCCGGAGGGTTATTGTGTCATATTCTCGCCGAAGGTCGTAAGTTGTGTAACGAACCTGTCGAATGAATGCGTCATGTACTAGCACAACTGATGGTGTGCATAACATCCTTGCATTGTTTGAATGGAGTAGAGTCTGTTGTTAGAGATGATAACCGAATTGCGATCAGCATCGGTGAAAACATGGTCGCAAAAGCCGACATCTAGGTTTCGAAGACGATACAGTATGTGATCCTTGAGTTTGGGTATGAAAGCCTGGATAATATGTTGAATAAAGTAAACATCAGGGGAGCGTCACCTACTGTTACAGCTGGATCATGATCATGTTCTCGAAGAAAACGGAACAAATCCAACGGATTGTTGCGACTAAGGGTTGGTATATAGTGGTGATCCTTCAACCCTGCAGGGAAGGGGCGACTGTTCCGTAGTGTGAACAATGTGTCCTGTGGCTCGCCAAAGGACTCGACGTCGACGCTCGTAAATGCGACTCTGTGATAGCCAGGACAAGTACAAAAGTTGCTAAATACTACCGGTGCGACGTGCTTTCGTCATGCGACAATCCGCAAAACGAGATGCCTGGCGCGAACACCGTTATTTTTCACATTACTTGTTCCAGGTCAGACACTCACATATTCTCTATCATGATCGACACATCCAGCGTCTTTGGGTTGTTCTTCAAGCAACCGAGCCGGATGCGCAGCGAAACCTGCTGTCTCAATGTTGAACACTGTACGAGCATCGAGCTCATGGTCTTGCACTACAGCATCACAGTCCAGGGAGGGCGCCATCGTCCGGGTAAGTGTCTAGTATTGTCTGATCTGAGTAAGCCACGTAAAAAAAGACCATATCTTCTGTTTGCGAACTCGGCCTGCAATAGCAGCAGCGCTCAATATCTGCATGAATATTGTGTCTAGTCAACAGAACTTTGCACAAGAAACCCAACTGACGTAAATAGTTTGACGTTGGCGAGGAACACCCTAGAGAGAGCCGATTGAAGCCTTTGATGAGAAGAGTTGAGATGTGATGGAGTTGTGAGCGATATTTCGTCCAGTGACGCAGACCCCTTATTTATACAGCTGCTATGGGCAGCACATGCTGCGCAACACGTCGGATTTCCAGGGGTCGGATGGTAGCGAATCAACTCGTCAACGGCAGTGCCCCAGTAGCACGGCATTTTCCTTTTCACGAAGGACCTCGATATGGCTCTCAGGAGTGACGATCAAGACGATGCCAGGTGTGACGCTTGAGCGACTTGTAAGCCGATCGTAATCGAGACTGCCCCGATTGCATTGGGAAGCTTGGATGAACTGAAGGAAGGGATAAGTTCGTACGAATTGGGAGGGAATAAAACTATTTCAGTGACCGGTTCCAACCTGCCTCGATCACCTGGTAAGCCTGTTTCTCGAATCGTTGCAAGAGATCTCGGCCCATGATGAATGAACGTCACCATCATGCTCATGGCTTTCATCATTACCCATAAATCAAAGATCTTGTCTTGAACGCAAGATGCTCACCAATGCGCAAAAGATTGGGACTATACAAGCCAAGATACTCCATAATCTCAATTGATTCCTGCAGGGGGGAATCAAACAGGCCGCGCAGCCCTTCAAATGTACCCGTTGACTGCATTATGAGACATATGCCGCGGAGAACCTGTTCAAGACCTCGGAATGTCTGTCCACACCATACTTTCATTCGAAAGATGCTTTACGCCATGGGTCTAAATGAACAACGGGGGGCACACCAGTGAGTGGACTCCAACCAAGAATGATATACGGCAGTAGTCCATGTTCATCACCAATGTGAACGCGTGCCCAACTTCAAAATAGAAATAGAAAACCTTCAGCAATGATGCGATGATCAACCAGTGCAAGCAAATTACTCACTGTTTGATACATGTTTAAAATGTTGAATGCGTCTAGCACAGACTGGGGTTACCGCAGCCCGTGGCTTGACCTTGTTGTAATAGTAAGCCCTATAGGCAGCTGAAGTGAAACATAAAACATAAGTTTTGGGAATTCACTCCTGTTGGCCAGCGACCATGGTGGACGTAGAAGCGGAACTCGTCAGGCTCAACATAAGGC
>JRHT02000092.1:0-42656 GCA_011800875.2 Suillus brevipes Sb2
GTCGTAATCCTGTTTTGAGTCCGAATTCGAGCAAAAAAGGGACTTGGCCCTGGGAGAAACACCAACCAACAAACCAATATATCGAGGTCACAATCTACCCCCAACTCACCAGATCACATACTACTAGTAGTATGTTACACGATAGCAGGAGCCAAAACCGGGGCCGGATTCAGAGGTTTGAAAAAGCGATGGCACAGGTGCACGTTCCTGGATCCAGTAGGTAAGGGGAACAAATTCGTGCTATCTACTTACGAACAACAGGGGGAATGTAACAGATGTTATGTGAGTTCTGTGTCACTCCAACGTTAGCACAAGGACGTTTTGCTCAAAAATAACCGCACCTACGACATAACTTGATGGGACGAACCAAATTAAGCAGGGATCGAGTGGTATTAGCAGGTTCTAGTTCCGCGCTGAAGTACGTGACAGGGACGTTGACATTGATGGGTATGACTCTGAGGTACCTGATACGACTCTGCATCGCTGTTAACGGTGAGTGGGACTATAGCTTGAAGCAGGCGCACTTTATTCTGGAGAAATCCGTGGTGACTTAGCTTTGACTTTGCGTAGAGTACGGTGGTTATGGTGCCACATGACACGTTATCTCTGATCTGCCGTGCTAGAACGCAATGAGTGTTCGTTCGAGGAGCGGGGAGGGATTCGAATTATAAGAGGTGAAGGGGACGATATGCGTGGGTTCGGTTTCCTTGTTGCACTTGAGGGAGGTAGTTGGGTGGCGGCAGTTCGTCCAAGGTGATTATAAGGGTGGGACCGGGAATGTGAATCTACATCTATTCAACAGAATGTGTGAGTATCAACTCAAAATCGGACAGATCAGGGATCGTGGAAGAGTGAATTCGCAGGAAGCACAGGGTGCTATGTATAAAGTTACCTAGTTGTAGACCTCGCTTGATAAATAAGATAGGACACGTATGAGATCAGTAGTATGTCCACGACCGTGCTTGTGTACACTGTAGACATACATTTTGTGAATGGGTATCCCATGGTGATTTATTGCCAGTCTCCTCGTATCTTACAGCCTGGCGCTAATAGCGAATAGGTAGTATTGGTTCTGCGCGTATGGAAGCAAGATCTACTGCTTGATCGATTGCTTCGTCAATCTCTCCGATGAGGACACTGAGCATCAGAGTGTGAGAGCAGTGTTATAATCGAGTGATCTCACGCACATCATATCGCCTTTGACAAGGTAGAGACCTAACTCTACTTCCTCTACACCTTCGTCGATACTATAAATCCTCTCTTTTGAATCGCTCAGCACGACATTTGACTTTTGGTCGTAACCAGCTAGGACGCCGACGATGGCTCTTCCATCTTGCAGTACCAGAAGGACTCGCCCTGGATTATTAACAGTTATTATCAAGATGAAAAAGACAAAGCTTGGACTTGCTATCGACGTAACCCTGCAAGCTTGACATTGAAGTTGCAGTAAGAGGCTGTGTGGCTGTGTTTAGTATTTCCAAATGCCTTGCAGGGGGTCGTGTCAACCATTTTAGCCTATCTACGTTGGTCTCGTTAATTCCTTCTTCCTACGACGACGCTTCTTGCTTGTTGTCATTAACGACGTCGAACCACCACACACGACACCAATCCCAACTCCCAGCAATGGAGAAACACGAATTAGAAAAGCTTGAGTCTGTCGAACTCGCCGAAGTCCGTCAAAGCAGAGACCTTCCTTCACCTGCCACTGCACAGCAACCTCGCAATCGTGCAAAGTTCAGCGCAACTACGATCATTCCATTGTGGATTGTTCTTAGTAGTGGAGTTATCATCTACAATAATTACATCTACAATTCTTTGAACTTCAGGTTTCCCGTCTTTTTGGTCACTTGGCATTTGACTTTTGCAGTCAGTCTTCCTTTTTTTTCCCCGTAATACTCTACTGACACCTTAAGTAGGCTATTGGAACTCGAGTCCTTCAACGTACAACCCATCTCTTGGATGGTGCAAAGGATGTACCAGTCAGCAAAGACATGTTCTTTCGCTCCATCCTACCCATTGGTCTCCTCTTCTCTGGCAGTCTCATCCTCAGCAACACCGCATATCTGTACCTGAGCGTGGCCTATATTCAGATGCTCAAGGTCCGTTCATCACAAGCCTATGTGTTATCTTTATCACACTTTTGGCGCCATGCCTTTGATAACCTCCCCATTTTTGTAACCTCCGTTAAACATTTATTGCCACCTCATCTCCACTCCTCCGTTAAACATTTATTGCCACCTCATCTCCACTCCTTCGATACTACACGCATTGTCCCATGTTTCACGTTGTGCTTCACGCGCACTACTTTGGATCTTTCCCTTACTGACATCTACACAGGCCTTCACCCCCGTAGCAATCCTGCTCATCACATGGGCCACCCGCATCAGCGAACCCAACCGCAAGCTACTCCTTATCGTCCTCATGATCTCATCCGGTGTCGCCGTCACAAGTAAGGGTGAGAAATTCTTCAGTTGGATTGGGTTTTTCATACAAGCTGGAGGAGTCGGGGTGAGCACTACTTTGAGTTTAGAGACACCTAACTAACCTTCCCCCCAGTTCGAAGCCACCCGCCTAGTCCTCATCCAAACCCTTCTCCACGGACTCAAAATGGACCCCCTTGTCTCTCTTCATCTTTACGCACCTGTCTGCGCCCTTATCAACCTCTGCGTCATACCTTTCACCGAGGGCCTAGAACCGCTCCGCTTAGTATGGGAAGGCATCACAGGATCATACAGCCATGCCATGTCCGCCGTATCAAGCGCAGCCGTGTCCAACGCTACTGGCTCAATAGCCGGTGCGTCAGGGGAGTTGCTGGCTGCCATAGGCGAAGAAGCAGCACCTCATATCACCCCCTTCATTCTTCTCACAAATGCGTTGCTTGCGTTCCTGCTGAATATTGCTGCTGTGTTTTTGGTGGGTGCTGGGAGCGGCTTGGTGTTGACACTTGCTGGGGTATTGAAGGATGTGTTATTGGTGGCGGGGAGTGTGGTCATTTGGGGAGGGGAGATTGGCGTTATGCAGGCTTCTGGTGTGTTTTTGTTTTGTTTTGTTTTGATGCTTGTCATGTGCTGATATCTCGCGCAGGATACTCGATAGCACTGTGTGGATTGGTGATGTTCAAATTGTCGGGTGGGAAGTGATTATCATTTGATACCGGACTTTGCCCTCTGCCACTTATGCTCCCATATTGCCCCGACTCCCTTACGTGACTATATTTCTAACACTTACTTTTATGACTTGCTTGAAGCAGAGTGTTCTATGCGCGCTTAGACGCGTCTACCTATCTTGGATCGCTTCCCCGCCGCCACCATGGGCGATGACAGCGGTCCTCATGCATATTATTGCGCGCTTTATTTTTTCTGTTTGTCGTCGCATTTTTACATTCGCAGTCGCTCGCTCCCCCTTCCTGCAGTTCTTTCTGGCCCGCCTATTCCTGATCCATCGTACAACACACATCACAATCCCTCGTACATCGCCAACCCATTCCTGGTTCACGCGATCCATTCACGTTCGTGCAACAATCGTGCAACACCCGAATCAACCCCACGACGATGTTCAAAAGACATGGACATTTTACACGGACACACTTACAACGCATAGATAGACTAAGCCTTGCGAACATCCCTCTTTTCATTTCCCCCTCCCTAGCCTACGTAACTCTCGCCATGGCCCGACACTGGGTGTTTCACTTGCACTGATTGTCTCGTTACCTGTCTTTTTGTGTTTACCGTTTATCCTTTGCTGTTTTATGTTTTTACCTACCCCGCTCTCCTACCGTACCGTACCACTCGACGCTCGTGCCCTGCTTACCCTTCAAATGCGGAGGCCATTCCAACTTCCAATTCCCCATAGACTTTTGCAGTGCTTTTGATTTTGCTATTCTGCATTTTATATAGTTCATGTTTAGGTGTAGTTTCAGAAGCAATATCACAGAAATTCGCTCGATAAAGTGAGTACTTAAGGTTCTGTCTTTGGCAGCTTGAGCGCTTGTGAAAGTGAACACTGCCACTGGCAGTGGACATTCGGTAATCAGGTCACCTACCTTGCACATGCCACTGTTATCCGATATGTACGATTTTCAACGTGTTTCACCAACGCATATTCCGACTGCAAAACTACTTGTTGTTCTTGCATTCCATTTTTTTGTGCAAAGGTAGGCTGTTTTTTCGAAGACTGTTTGCTCGTCACGGTATCTGATGTTGCATGCAACACTCGACCGGTCCGCTTCCTGATTCTCGGCGAGCATCAAATAGGACAGGTAAAGATCGAGCTGTTGCGGGTGGTCTCCCTAGCAGTACGTGAATCACTGCATTGGCTTTCTGGCCTTGTATTCAATTCGAATTAATGTTATAGGTAAAGCCGACTCTGAGCCCTCCCATGGACTCGGATGGGCTGCATCTCACATCATCCGAAGCTTTTTATCACCCCTCGCTGTCTTCCTCCCGTCCCATGTTCTCGTAGCTGCCAGCGCTACTGGAGACTCACTCATGCCCACTCGCACACGGAAAGACTGGGGTCTGACGTTCATCGGCATGCCGCTCTTCGCGCACATGCTAGCGTCTGGGATCTTCCAGCTCAAGTATACGCTGAGCATATCTACGACTGGGCTGTTGAACAGCTGAGCTACTACATCTCCTTCATGGGACCCTGCCGTGTTTGGCACTTTCCTTCCGTCTGAGTTCACCTTTTGGTCGCACCTGAGAGCTCGGTTCTGATGATCAACAGTCCTTGTTTTGAAGTTCAAGCCCGTCCGCGCTGCGGTTTCCTCTACAGATGCACCCACGAATACTACGGCGCCTACGTCAAAGCCCAACCCATAAAGTCACACCTATTCAATGAAATGCAGTTCGATCTCCGTGTCGTGCGGTACTCCATGCTTGTGGACTTCCTTTTGCATGGGCTTGTTGTCATTGCGCATCTGCCCTCCCGCGATGCAAGCGACGCTTAGTGGTCGCAGTTCATGTTTATTGGTGCAACATCACTCTCGTGCATTGGTGCGGGGGTGGTGCCAGGCATGCAGAGCCTCGCATTGTGCACCCTCAGGTCGCGCGCTTGCTACGAAGGAAGCTGCTGTACGTGCAGGCGAGGCTTAGGAGCACGATAATGATGTTGAGTTGGAGCCTGGAGCTAGCTTCTCCGATTTATTCGTTATCAATCTTGTTCAATATCACGTCGCAACAAAATTTGATTCAATGTCTCCCTGCTCGCATCCAACATCATCAACTGCCCATGCCATCCGCGTACTAGCAGCATGCGGACAGTACATGCTTATCTTGCACTCATGCCGCCGCTCAAATTTCAAAGGGTCCGCGCACAATTTGAACTCGCGCCCCATATATTTCATCAGTACTCCAACGTTGCGAGGGTTGATTATTTCCGATATAAAGGCGTGGATGCACGAATCTAATAGTACTATTCGGGGCACGTGCTAACGATGCTCCATGTTACGAGTAGCTCATGACTACGGTGAAATGAAAATAAAATGCAGCATCGCGCAATTCTAATGCGGCCCTATGACTCGGATATCCATACCCTGTTCCCCATTCATCTGGTAGTTCGTACATTATTATTGCCTATCGCACAGCGGCTGTCGTGCTCCGTCTGGCAGCAGATCTTTTCAGCGATAGTAAATCCTCCGAGTCCTCCTGCCTGAGGTATTCCGCCACGACATCCCCATACTTCTCTGTTGTATAACGAGCGTGGCCCTTCCGATGCGACACCTCGAAAGGCTCAGGCAAAACATGATTCAAAATATTAGTTCTTGAGTGCTTGAAAAGCTTAACATAATAGCATTTAATATACTTCCGGGACGCGCACACGGAGTAAATATATAGGTCAGTTTCCGAGGCGTGATAGTTTAGAAGCGGCTACACAACTGGCCAGTTCCATGTACTCCGGTAATAATCTGCCCTTTCGGAAGTGATTGTGGATTGGGTTTAGGTGGAGAAGCATTGTCTTCTTCACGTATCACACCATCATTCTCACCGGGAGCACCCGCTACAGCATTATGCAAACTGATGTGAGTGATAAAAACCAATACAACAATTCGTCGCACGCGAGAGGAACATCAGCAGAAGGGAGAGGCGCATGACCTGCGCGAACTGGTCATCAGTTCGATGGCCGGAGCAGACGGGCCTTGAAGACGGTGACTGGCGCTTCTGTGCATTGAGCTTTTTTTCGCAGCATCGATACAGTTGCGAGGTTAAAGGCAACATAGCAGGAAGCCGCAAAGGCAGCGACAAGTATGCTGGGAAGTCAACGATAAAGCAAAAAGAAACGTACGTAAAGTTGATTGCGAGGCTCATCGTTCCGAATAGGACGAGCTGTGTCCGAGGAAGAAAGGAATTTGCCGAGGTAGCGAAGGAAAGCGGGGTGCGATGGTATGGTGTAGGCTGTGAATAAGTGTAACCTGGATATGATTACGGTGGACTGCACGGGGCGGGGCGTCAGACTGCAATGACGGCATTAGTAGAGTTGTGCAGATGTTAGGGACGACCTACGTGGAGTAGATGTTATACTTTCTGTGTAGGCCAGATACTAGGCCACCTATGTGAATCTTAGAATCATCCAAGTTTGGTGAGTAAACCAGTTGGTGACCGCGAAGTCACATATCCGATAGTGAGGTTGTTATCCGCATTGTATGCGGTTACAATTTCTTGTTCAGAAAACTGGCGCTCTTCTTGTCGTCCACAGTGCACTCTCGCATCCAATGTCTGTGATTCGACATTCCACACCTCAAGAATGCCTTGAGGTATGGGATGTCCATCGCAGCATGGGACATCGAACGTCCCACACTTGACTTGACTACGAGCTTCTTCAATGAGTCTTTGCGAAAATCGACCTGCTTCCGCCGCATTGATAACGCCCATGCATGGACTAGCTGAGTAGCTTCGAGTTTACCTGTGTCCAAGTTCCAATGTCTTGTCGAATGATCAACTCGCCAGGAGTAAGTATGCTGGGCCGCATTCAAGTTGCTGGAGGTTCAACAAAGGTTCTGAACGTTCAATGTTGAATTGTGCCGGAGTTCGAAACCTAACTTGGGAGTTATCAATGCACGTGATACAGCCTGATTCCTTTCCAACCCGACCGTCACCCTACGAAATCCCTCGCCGCCTCGATCTCTTTATGAAGGTCTGGCAGTGGGCTCATGCAGGCTACAACACTCCTTACTAAGCACCACCACACAATCACCTTCATCACCTCCGTCAACCGGTATTTCTACGCAGGGGATGTGCGTCTCGCGTCCCGTCTGCTTTATTTATGCCTGGGTTTGCAGGTTAAAGTTATTGTTCAAAGTTAAGTGTTTGACAGTATTTATGCTCCATCATGATCCCAAATTTTGCCCAATTGTGGCTGCAGGCTGCAGCGCCGACAGCACAAATGGTAACAATCAACCCAGCAATCAACTAAGAATTAGTATGCTATGAACGACAGCATTAATATGAAAGCAGTGACTCTCGCTAGGCGTCAACTCTGCTGTATCTCGAGAATCCTTCTTATTCCTCGATCCCATTGATCAGACGTCAGTGCACATCTCGTTTTTCTATCGAAAGGCATCAAGGGTAAGTCAATTTTCAATCCCAGGTGCAAATTGAACCAAGTGCTCACACAAGATTGAATGCAACAGGCGGAACCTACGCAATTGGCACCACTGACACACGATCGCTCCTCAAACAGTGCTGGTGTTGCGCTGACAGACATAATGATTGTCATAGCAGCGACGACAGCGAGGAAGGACAAATGCATATTTGGAATCGAAAATGATATGAAGGTGACGTAGGATTTGTCTGGGAGAATCTTGAATGACTTCAGGACGGTGGGATGATGTGCTTTTATGTCCTGAAAGCCTGGCTGAGAATGAAGATCGGAGAATTATTCATCAGCTCTGTGACTGTATCAGTTAACACCACGAATAGATTCTAATTGCCTGGGCGAAGCATTGTGTTGTATTGCGCTGATATCTGCATTCCATGCCAGTGCGACACAGGTGATACACAGAATCGTGCTCTCGCACACACAGCTTCTAGTGCGTATCATGTCTCTCTACATGCATAACGACTTGAGAAGGTAACTGACTCTGCGCGTGTGTCAGCATTGGTGGGCCAAGCTTTAATGCTGCTCCATGACATGATCAAAGCTACCGACATTTGCATCATGAGATGAAACGCCCCTCCATTTTCACTGTTTGAACCAGTGCTCAATTTCAGCACTCCGGATGCAGCGTCTTAATCTTGAAACGCTCAAGTCAGGGAAACATCATGGACCGCGATCATCGTGGAGAAACGGGCATCACTGGCACTGTGGGCATTGCGACCATCAAGAACTCGGAAACTGCCGCCAGCATCTATGGAACATTAATGCAGTATGGAAAATGGTGGCTCCTCGTATAAAGATGAAGACGCTGTTTCGATCCTGCAAAAGTCCAAGCAGGGCGCAACAACAGTTTCGAACGCTATGACGATGGCAACAGCTGTGGAACTGCAGGTAATTTCCACGCTACTTACCATTCGCAAAATGCGACCCTATGCCGCTATGCAACCACGGTGTCCGATGCCCATAACTTTCTCCGTCAGTCGTTCGAAAATTTTAAATGTACTCAAACGACTTGCTCGCATGTCTCTCATCTCATCGTAGTCCAGTCTTTTTTTTTTTGACAAGGATCAACAGCCTGAGCGCCGCCTCTGAATTTGTTTCAAATCACAAATATGCGCTCTTTGGTCGCCTTCTGCGCATTGGAGTTCACAACGATGGCTGCGATGCAGAAGACGCGGAAAGGCTGGCTTAGAACTCCGAGTGTTTGAGTGATGAAGGGTCATGGCCACACGTGTTGTCTAGTACGTTATAAGATCCGTTTCAGACTCAAAATGTGACTGAGTTTTGATGAGAGATGCAAGCGATACGCTCATCTTCATACGTTGCAATGATAGTGCATGACATTGCAAGCACAAATCTGTATCGTTGGTGACAGCTCGAAAATCGAACTCTGGAAAGATGCGTGAACTCGAAGGGATCGGATGACTTTCGGTGGGAAGCTTGAGCATCGCGGTGAGTCGAAGAATGAGATTTGTGAGCCATTGAAAATTGTCACAGCGGACTACGATTGGCAGTTTAGAGGTAGACCAGGATCATGATGAGTTCAGGGCAGTGGCGAGGACTTGCGCATCCATTGCGCACCGAAAAACACGTGAACACCATGAGGACATGCCAGTGACGAATATTGGCTTATAGGGTCCAGTCGACGCCGTTCTACCACCCGAAGCGAAAACTGAGAGGACCTTACCGTGTCTTCAATCAATTCAGTTATAACTCGAACACATATATACTGGGATAATACATGACTATGCAGTAAGAACCTGGCCAGTCTGGCTGGTTAATAGCTCCTTGGGCATATCTAACAACAAAAGACAGGAAAGTTGTATGATAAAGAGAAGGATGAGAGTTTATCAAATAAAAGGTTTAGGAAGCACGCCGGCTATGGCTCAGATAGGAGACGTTAACCCAGTGCGGAAGCCAACGTTAGCAGAAGCACATGGGTTCATTCTTTCTTACACGAGGCTAGGTCTGGCCCACATCAATTGTTCTGCTCTTGGGCAGAACCGATTTGGTTGTTTTTGCCGGTTCAAGTGCCGGCAAACCTGTAGCTTTCAACAAGAACATGACTAATAAATTAATAATCCTTGGTCGTTTGAACGATCATCACCGCGTTTGACTTCAAAGTTTCGGCTCGAAAGCACGTACTCGCCTTCGCAAACCGCGGCGGCCTATCATCTTCCTGCACAGCTTGGGCTCAAGTGAGTTAGCTACTATGTTCACTTCTTGCATCAGATCTCAGCATCGATGATACAGAATTGTCGTCTAGTAGTTAATCAATAATTCAAGGCCTAGTACGAATCATGGCGCAGATCATTTACTGAGTAACAGGGCCGGTACTGACAGTGGGCAGGGTGAAAATGGCTAAAAATAGTGGCGGTGGCCCTTACCTCTCCGTTTGCGATGCGCCTTTGTATAAGCGAAGAACCGGAGTCGAAGACTGAATCCAAGTGCTCACTCAGCCACCGAACTAGGCCCAGATGGAGACCCAACAGACCAGCTTCTTACGCTGCACCGTCTTCGATTGGACCTCGTTATTGCACCTAACTAACCTCAGGCAAGCCAGCCCCTGCAATTCGCACACATTCATTTCGTATCTTCATTATCAGATTGTTATCCAAGTTCGAAGCTCTCAGGTAATCAACCAATCTCTTCGGGGTTTGTCTCAATACATCTGGCGGTGCCGTGCTTTCACATGGCTTCAGCGGGACGACGCAGCCATAGCTATTCTTGAACAATTAAACTTTCTGTTCCAGTCCTTCCACTCAGCCCAATTCAGTCTGGCCCGGCAGAAGAACTTAAATCACAAACAGATCAACTTTAGAGCGTCGGGCCATTCGGAAGTACTGAATACCGGCGTCGAAACTCCTGGATATGATGAATTACATCCACACTGAGGTTTTCGATACGAGGAACAAAATATGAAGAAAGTTTCAGAGGGTACGTACTCGATTGTTTCTTTCACTTTCTTTCATTGCAATATTCCAGTACCTACAACCTCCTTTCATTTTCATGTGTCCCGACTTTCGTCCGACATGCTGTATGTTTACGTGACTGATAGCAGGTGCCGGAGTCACAGTACGTATGACAGTTTTGGCCCCCATCATTATTACGAGATATGGGCGAGGTTTAGAACGGTAAGAAAACACATAGCTTTGGATAAGTCAATTGTTCCGAGCAACTTTATCCCTGGGCTATTTTGACTTCACATCCTGGCAGCTATTGTTTATGTTGCTCCAATGTGTGGTTTGGAAAATGCTGTTTCTGTTCTTCATGAGTTGGAGATCTTCGAACAGTAGTTTTCGTTGGGAAATTTTAAAACTCGAGTCAATGGTACAAGACCTGTGACTGTCGATGTTCGAGTACGGCAGCATCCTTCGGACCGGGGCACATCCGCCTGGGATTCTGCCGGATCAATCTGCGATCGCTGTGGCTAGCCAGGTTGGATTGCCTTGACGCAAAGGGGCATACACATGCTCAGTATCGCGATATCAGATATCACCTTGTAAGTTTGTCCTCTGACTGTATAAAAGTAATGCATCTTGGACGAGAGACTGCAAGCTTCCTCTGCATCTCAGTTTGCGACTCATGGCTAGTCCAACCATCTCCATAGCGCCTTCTATGTCCATACCTCAATCACCACGCCAACGTGACGCTGATGTCGAGTCGTCCACAGCTGCAGCTAGTGCAACTGACATAGAACATGTCCCAGTCAACGATGACCCTCGCCAATGGGGCTCTGCTAGAAAAGTGCGTCATGCCATCCGTCCTGTAACTAATCTGACTTTGGACCTCTGTAGACAACAACTTTGTGCGTTGTGTCGCTAGCTACGATGGTGTCTGCATTAGCTTCTAATATTCAGAATCGTTTGTCGCTTGTCTTTTCATGATGAGTGGTTTGAAATTAATATCATCTCGCAGCATCGAACTCTCTGATAGAGGCTGATCTGCATGCGACAAGCAGCCAGATTAGCTGGACGTTAGCAGCGTTCCTACTCATACAAGGAAACTTTCCTCTATTATGGAGTGCCGCAAGCGAAATCAAAGGCCGCAAGGTTGGTCTATGATAGGCTCATGCTCCTTGATCTGCTTGATGAATGCGATTTCATTTATGACAGCCTGTTTATCTGGTAGCTTCGGTTTTATTCATGGCAGGAAGTGCTGCGTTGGCACTTTCTCAGTCCATCGAGGTGATGATCGGCATGCGAGCTCTTCAAGCTGCGGGGTGAGCATTCATGCAAAAGGCTTAGTCATCGATTGACTCCCCCTCTTCTGCAGATCATGTGCTGTCATGGCTATTTCAGCTGCGACCCTGGCTGACATATATGACCCTCACGAGCGAGGGACCATGATGGGCATGTTCTTTGCTGCACCTCTCTTAGGACCCGCACTTGGCCCTATACTCGGCGGTTCATTGTCACAAGCCTTCGATTGGCGCGCAAGTTTCTACTTCCTGCTGATCTGTGAAGTCCTCATCTTCTTGTCATTCCTCATCCTGTTTAAGGACACATACCGACGTGAACGGAGTCTCACATATTGTTCTGCTTTACAACGGCTTCTTGACTCCAAAGAGCCCACTCAGAGTCCAAACGGGTCTATCTTCGCTGGGCACAAATCCGACAAGGACCAAACGGATACCAAGGACATCGAGAAGCAGCTCCAAACGCCAAAGGTTCCAGACAATGCCTCAGTGGCAACTTCTACGCCAGGACTAGACAACGTCAGATTATCCATAAGGGACATCAACCCATTTCCACCATACTTTCAAATCCTGTCACGAAAGAACAATGTTGTCATTCTTATCGCTAATGGTGAGTGAATAGTTGGCCTCCTGTAAATGTTGTTACTGACTGACTTCACCTCGGGATAAGGACTCGTCTTCGGATTTACTTATTGTCTTTCATACACGTGCTCTCGCACTCTCGCCAATGCATATGGTTATGGAGCGTTTGATACTGGCTTGGTCTTGCTTTGTTTGGGCATAGGTGAAACGATCTCCACACTCTAGATTGCGGCAGATTGCTGATCTCCTGTGAAGGAAGCATCGCTGGGAGTTTGCTTAGTGGGCGTTGGTCTGATCGGGTGCTTGCGAAGATGATTGAAGCGAACGGAGGAAAGTGGCACGCAGAGGTGAATATTTGCTATACTCTCGCACTAGAACTGTTGGTTAACGTCTTCCATAGATGCGCTTAGAAGGCTCGAAATTGGCGATGCTGTGGCTACCTCCATTTGTCGTCGGTTATGCTTGGGTGTGCGAAAAGCATGTCCATGTTGCCGTCATTTGCATTATGCTCGTACTTATTGGATTCTCCTCCATGTCGGTAGATCCATGATTCGCACTCGTGTTTGTGTTGACATATATTTCTAGATGGATATACACTAGTACATTGGCATACCTCGTCGACGCCAACCCTGGTCGTTCATGTTCAGCGGTGGCGACCAACAGCTCGTTCCGAGGATCGCTGGCTTTTGTTTCGGTTTTGATTGCTGTACCGCTCCAAGTGAGTTTTCTTGATATCTACTGCATCTTACAAGTTCTGATGCTAGCCCGGTCACTGCAAAGAATGCTCTAGGAGATGGGGGATTGTATACGGCATGGGCTGGCGTCTTGATCGTGACGGAATTACTGGTTCTATTAGTACTGCGCAAGGGAGAATCGTGGCGCAGGGAAAGTGAGGAGGATGAATCGAAACACTAAATGCATTACGAATCGGCATCTTCTACCTCACTCATATGCATCATTCAATTTAGAGGGGGCCTGGTGTTTTAGGTAAAATATATAATCTAGACTACATGCATTTCAATGGGGTTACAATGTACGGATTCTGACAATGACAACACGTAGGGGATTGCAAAGGCCAAGCAAAATGACCCAAGGCTAATCACACTCGGACAGGATGAAGATGGACCCTGAACGTTGATTATTTGTCGACTCGTTTTGCAATTGTTGCCACCCAGGCCGACCGCTCCTTCACGTCTTCTTCTGGTCTGCGATAGTCTTTTTCCCTTGTCTTTCCTCCGCCCATCTTCTTCTAGTCCCACAAGAAGTTCCTCACCTGTTTCTTAAACCATATTTCCTCCTTGCATGGAAGAGGTTGTGCCCTATGCACATGAAACACCATATTGAGTGGACGCACGGTATCCCATCTCATGCCGTCCAGCTCCTCGCCGTCCTTCCCTAAATCCTCCTCCCACGCAGCCTCCCTCCGGCTGCTGACCGTTGCCTTCAGTATTATCAAAGGGAAATCTAAGACGAATTCGCCCTTCGCTACGAGCATCAACGTGGTGACGCAGGGCCACAGGGAACAGCTACGGCGAGCGAAAGGTGCACCGAGGAGATACAAGAGCAGTAGCTGTTCGTGATGGTCACAGCATCACCATTCCATGGGCGTGTTTTAGGTCTCCGCCGCATGATAAATTTGGCAGCACGCCCATCCAACTCCAATGAATCTGAGGAAGGTAACGATATGCAACCAAGTTCATGGATAGAATCGCATTCCCGGAGAACGATAGTTTGACAATCGCCATCGAACGCAGCCAAAGCGTTTCGTATGCATGTGCGCAGGATCACACTCTCTGCATAGATTGTGACGCTTTGACTTTCCGCCAGGGCAGAGTAAAATTGTAGGTCGTCGAGAATGAGACAAGGTATTCGCCGTGGTATTGCCTGCAAGGCTCGAGAAATCGCTAGCTATAGGGATGCCAATGAATTGATCGGATAGCCGCTATAAATAGTCCTGACCTCAATATGTAGCATACTATTCTTTAACCACTGGTGGTCGAGGTTACAAGCATTCTTGTCGACGTAAAGGGTCCTAAGGGCGAGACACTCCAGTTTCAAACACGAGTCCAAGCGGATAAAACAATCATAACGTCTAATATCCGACAATCGAAAAAAGTAGAGCTGGAGCGCATCTCCTGTCAGTTCGCTCAAATTGCCACATCCATCGAAGACGTCGGTGATGAGGCTCTTGAGTTGTTGAAGATATGGTGAAGTGAGGGATAAGGGAAGACGTCGGCTTAGGGAATTCTGTTTGACTATCAGATGGACTGGGAAATTCCCCGTCTTCTTCAGCGGAAATTTCGCCACTGGTACCTCTAGGGGCAGTGCCCAAGATATCCGAGTCCACAGCTCCGGTGTAGATGACACAATATGTCGCCAGTGACTGCACACCAATGCCACGGTGTGAGGGAACGGAAGGCGTTCTACCAGTACCCAGTACTCGATTTCAGGGGCTGCCGTCATATCATCTTCAACCATACTTTCAAGCACAATCTTGAGGATGCTGCATATTGTCTCTGTAAGAAGCGATGATTGAAAGGAACACCGTGTCATTTCCTGTTTTGTGCCATTGGCCACTGGTAGCAGTAACTCCTAATGCGATGAGTATAAAACCAGAATCACTGAAGCATGGACCTACCTCTTCTGAATTAACTAAGTGCTTGTATTCCTCAAGCTTCAGGCCTCAGGCTTCAAAACTTCAGGGGCTGGTAGGTCAAGTGCGCGTCCCCGAGTCCCACGTCAGTGGAGGAGGGCTTTATCGAACACAAATGTCACCCTCTCTGCAACATTCTCTGCACACGGATTGATCCGACATTTCTCTTTTGGACATTTCGGACTGTACCGGAACGACTATGCTCACCGCTGACTCCTGAGCGCTCACCTGTTTCATGTGATATTGTCCTAGTGTCAACTTGTGTTGGTTATTCATTGCTTCTACGCCAGGTCCAATATGGGTTCTACAAATGATACAGTACACCATGACCAAAGGTTTGGGTCATCTTCGGGAGAGGACAGATTGGATGACGAAATCTAATCCCCAGGATCAGCATGTGGGTCGGGGACATAGTTGAACGAAGAAACGTCAGTTGAGCTGGCAACGTTGAGTACGGGTCGCACAGCTTGTAGTGGCAAAAGACCAACCACGTAGACAAAGGTTGCTGAAATTATTGTCCGAATCAGAATGGCGATTATGGGACCGGCAGCATAATCCGTCAACGAAAGGTAGTAAACGCATGCAGCAGCAATTAGCGATACTGCAAGTAGAATAAGCAAATACGGAAGTGTGGGCGATGCTCTCGTGAATTTGGCGTGTAATAAAATATTGAACGATCCTACCCATGCAATTGATGCCACTAAGGCGTTGGTCCAGTGTTCCCGCAGGGCGATGGCATACCCAAAATATGCAAGCCAGCCGATGGAGCAAACGAGCGCGATAGAGACAAGCACTCGATTGATCCAAACCTGTTTGGGAAAGTCATCGACGAAGGGACCCTCGAGATCGTCTAAAGCGATAAAGTTACGAAAAGGTGCGCTCAACGCACTCCAAACGGCTGGGATGATTTTTGGAAGCTGCCTGCGCGCTAGGAAGTCGGTAACGACCACTATGATGATGATGGCAGCGGGACACCACGTTCCAAACGGAACGTCATGGAGTTGCCGGCTGAACCACGGTTCCTGTGGAGCGGTCAGCACAGTCCACGCAGGATAATAAGCTCCTACCTGAGCAGAGTGCATAATTCTGAGCCACGAAACAAAGGCCAAACGCCTTAAAAGTCGCGGATTCAGAAGAAGTTGCCGATCGTGTAAGGAATTCAAGCTTTAGAAGAGTGGATATATATTGAGAGATTTGCGCACTTAGGGCAGAGGTGATAGGTGAGGGAAAGGTGGAAGGGGTACAAACGCTTGGAGGAGAACTTGCAGTATCGGACAAGACATCATTGAAGTTACTGGCTAGAGAGTTATTGCGACTGTGGCCTAGAACATCCGCAGGAGATGCGAAGCGCCTTTCAGGTGCAGACAGAGAACGCTTAAACATGGCAGTTTGAAGAGGAATTTTGAATCGATCGTCATGTGGAGACTTGCAGATCACAGTCAAGCTCAGCTTGAGGTCACACACCGGCGGTTTCGGTGTTTTGCCACAAGCTAGACTCTAATTAAAATGTGATTGATAAATAAGGGATATTCAATTTGAATTTCAACATTGGAAACAACAACAAATTTCGATGATGGTGAAAAAGTAACACATTTTTACAAAGATTCCAAGTCCTATCTAAATAGATCGAAATATTTGAAGTTTTCCGTTCAGGAAATTTTCAATATAAAATACAAAAATTTGTAATTCAATTGTGTCAGTAGGTAAATACAAAATTTAAGCGTGGAAAATATTCAGTAAAATATTATATAATGACTAGCATTCCCATTCTAGTTAAAAACTCAAATTTTCTTGATCATGAAATGTGTTACGGAAAATGCAAAGTTTAATGCATGATAAAATGATATGGGCACTAGCTGCGCATTCACAAGGCATCCATCGGGCATTCAGTACACGGAAGAACGCAACGGATAATGAGGTGTTTATTTATTCGGTACGGTAATGTAATGATGGTACGGTAAATGGTATGGGTAAATGGTATGGTATATAGGTCCTGTCACATGGTTGTGCGCGACTGTTCTACAAGACAAATCTGATCGAAACGCAAATTAATAACAGTTGAAGCAATTGCAATATCTACGGTGTTCTTCTTAACGTTACACTTGAGAACATTACAGATGGAACCGCGATGATTCCCGTGCAGAACAATGCACTGTTGGTTTTTTTTGCGGGGAGGAGCCGGGCTCAGATCTGTGACAGGGATATGATAATGCTGAATCGCAGCGCCTGCACTGCTCGATGAGCAAGACACTGCAAGACAACCCTCGGGGGCGGGTCCATTCGGACCAAAGAAAGGATCAGGACAAGCCGTCGACACAAATCGATTATGTAGCCTGCCTCCCATGAACGAGGGCGAAACTTTTAACATCACGTGATGCGTGGTGAACTGGAGACAAAATTCCTTCTTCATCAGCCAAGCTAGCGGCCCTATAATGAAATCAGAAGAATGATATAGATGCCTCTGTAGAGTGACTCACCCTCTTTGAGTATATCCAATCGAGCATCTAATATATCGTCGGAATTGACAGTCCAGGGGTTGAGTTCGGCAGTCATACTGGGCAAAGGATTACCGGCCTGATCCTCGGGGCTGGCGGTCCACATGGATGACGACGTGCTAGGATCTGCGATGGCAACCGACGAGCTGGGGGGAACCTTTTCAGGTGGGGGGGTGACGCTTCGAGGTGGTGGGGCTAAGTACGATCTTCCCCGCATCTCGCAGAAAGACAACATGTCTATTCCTTCCAGCATCACACCGTTTAACCTCATTCCGTACCTGAATAACTATGAACACTTCATCCAATGTAAAAAATGTAGGTGTTGCTTACCTGGTTGCAACGTCCTTGGTTTCGATCTTGGTGCGCTGCTGCCCATGCACGGCAACAATGCAATTCTCGGAGGTGAAACTATAGAGCGTGGCTCGGTAGCCCTTACGGTCGCCCCCAATGATGAATACTTCTTGGCCTATATCCTTTTTGAAAGAATCGAGGCTGGCGTTGCGTACTTTTATCACAAATGAGATGGGAACTTCAACCTGAAGGAAGTCAGGCATGCGTGGGTTGAGGAAATTATTACTCACAAGAGAATGGTCAATGTCAGAGAGTAGGGTTAAGCGAGCATTTGGAAAGTCGACACTTCGCACGACCCCTTTTGTCTGATACTCTGGCCCTCGGGCGACTCTCACAACATCTCCAGGTTTGACGTCATAACCCTTATCTTGCGTGTACTGTAATGTCTGGAGGTGGGGGAGGTGCGTCCGCCGAACATATGAAATGGGAACTGGAATATGCAATGTTCCGTCCTGGAACCACAGTGTCTTTCCTCCCTTGGGGAGCCAGCGCACAATCCCACACTTTCCTATGTGCTCCCCAATCAGCACTTCTACGAAGTCCCCTATTTGAATAGATTTGATTTCGGGGGGAGGCTTGAAAAGTTGCTGCGTTGGCGGCCGTGCTTGCAGCGCGTGACTCAGAGGGCGACGGTCTAGATAGTACTTCGAAACTTCCACCTTTGCACTGTGTTAGACGATTTTGCAAAATGCTCAACTAAAAAGAGACATTCACCTGTTCCTTCGAGACGTCTTGACAAATACAAAATATATCGTCTACCATCTGAATGACGTACCCTTCCACACCCAAGTATGGACCTGCAACCACTCGAACCGCGTCGCCAATCTGAAACACGCGCTCTATGTCCTGTAATCGAAGTTCAACTTCCTTTCGGTGTCCACTCAAGAACAATTTCAAGGTGGCAGAACCGGCAAGATGGTCGGTTGAGGTGACCTCCCCGATTGATGAACTGAGATCACCTTTGATAATCCTGGCCCAATCACCTACATGCAAGAACTGCATCGAGAACGCAACCACCGTTCTCTTAAGGAATGATTGGTTCCACCCGGATTGTAAATGGAGTTGAATGTCGTCAGCATGAGGGCAGACGACACGTTCTAAGCGATCGCGGTGGAAGTTATGAAGTAGGAGGCCCATATAATACGTCTCTCCTTTGAACTTGAATCCTACAACTTCTTCGCCATTAGTGATGTTGGAGACCGTGTTCCCGTTCGGAAGGCGGGATCGGTCGAGTAGGGACCGAGATCTCGGAGGCATGGGGTATGGAAAATCCCGTGGCGGAACTAAGACCGCAACAAAACCATCCGGTAGATCGGAATCAAAGACCTGGGCTATGTCGCCCTGATACTTGCCACGCTTAATCTTCACCCAAGCCGGGTTGGGAAGCTTGTTGTAAGAACGCTCGACCACTTCACGTTCCTCATCCGATATGCGAACATATTGCCTCACGGCGAGGTAGAGCGAGAAAGGAAGCGAATCTGCGATGGTTTTGGGGCTGTCTGCCACCACATACAGCTGGCCAGCTATCCAAGCTGACACCTTGACGGCAAATTTTTTTTTCCGAAGGTGGGCAGCGATATAATCCGTGACGTTTCCTAAGATGGATGAGTGAAAAAATGACATTACGTCAATAGAAAGACTTACGCTGAACATGAAGAAGATACATTCTCCCGTCCTGCAATCCAACTGAAGGGATCAAGTCAGATATCGAGGAGGGAATAGCCTGGCGATCATGCGATGAGCTGCGCTGTGTCGCCTCGAATCTATGTGTCATGTCATCGATGACCGCGGCAAACCTAGCGGCCGATGATGATCCTGGCAAAGATGTAACTTTCCACGAATCAGAGGGGCCGTCATGGTCGTGGTCCTCCTCATCCCCATCCCCATCCTCGTCCTCATCCTCCTCTGCATCCAGATCGAGGTAGGGATTTTTTAAAGACAGCTAATGTGGCAGTTTAGCAAACGAAGGTATCGGAATCATATAATTTTTGCTTACTTTGGCTGGTCTACGCGAACTTTGAACGCGTGTACTGGATGATCGTCTTTTGGCCAAGGAAGAATCATTGGGAGCAGATACCGGATGTATGTGCTTCGCCATCACAGCACGAAGGTTTGTTAAGGCGAGGTCGTCATCACCGTCACCGGAAAATAGCGCATCTCGAGATTCCTTCCAATCGTTTGGAGAATATCGGTTGCCAAGGTACGATGAAAGGGCTTCTTCCATCTGAGCGTATGTCATATCCGTGGTAAGGAATTGCTCCAGAATTGCCCATGCCCGTTTATCCGCCAGCGGTGCTGTCTGATTCCCTGTGATAAAGTCATGAGTAGACGATATCAGCAATATAATGATGCTACTCACCGTCGTCAATTCTGATGCGCTTCGCGATAGGTGCATCATCATTGGATGCAGCACGTTTAGACATGATTTCTGTACTCTATAGAATATGGCTTAGGATGATTTAGAATTATGAAAAGTCAACTTGACGTCACATACTTTGATAGTCTATTTGATAGTCTACTCTATATACTGTCGTATCGAGGTAGTTGTAGCGGAAAGAAAACCATGAAGGCACGAAATCAGTATTTATAGGGAACGACTAATTTGGAAGTGTGGAGATTGTGAACGGCGATGGGCACAGCCAATTGTCTATTGTATGCATCTATTGTATGCATATGGGAGGTATTGTGGACCATAGCGCTATTTTGTGTCCCAAGTTTAATTGTAGGACTTCAGCAAACCCACTATAGCTAATATCAGTCATATATGATAGCGTACGACACTACAATGCGAGAATCGGAAAAAGACAATTTTTGAAAGACGTAGCCATAATATAGAGAATGACTACACATTGAAACTCAGTTGGCGGTCCGCCAGAACTTTCCAGAATTGTGAAGTGGCGCAAAGTGGGCGCTATGGGCGCAACTAGTGGGCGCTTTCATATTTCGGGCGGAGTTTGATTTATAGTCGTTCAGTATATAGGCAGTGTCTATCCATAAACTGGGCTTTCTTTTGGACTTTCACTCTTGCAATGCGTTTGTGTACAGACCGTATCATGTTGTACCATACCTCCTAGATTTTATGTACGTAGGACTTAGAATTTGACTTGAGAATTTGACTTGGCACATAGCTATGGAACGTGAATCATAGTCCCCGTTTTTCCACTTAAAAATACAATTGGTATAGCAAGTACGTGCTTGATTCAAACTGGAAATAGTAGTTCACGCCTTAACTTCAGGTTGCCGCTGCATTCTCTGAAGTACTTCACGTCTAACTTCAGATTGTCGCTACATACTCTGAAGTACTTATGGTGCGTACTTATGAATTCAAGATTGTCAATTTCCGAGAAGAATGACCGCATGTAGCATGTCTTCTTGCGGCGGCTTTACGAGCTTCGATCGTCCGTCATGTCCTCTTTTCATTCCCGAGCTTCGCATTCTCTCAAGCTCTTCACCCCTCTGCGCCACAATATACTGTTCCACCATGGAACGGATGTCAGCATCCGTTTGAGCCCCCGGCTTTGAATACTCTCGCCAGGCATTTCCCAGCAACGTGATCCCCGATGTTTGTCCAATGAACTGGATTCCGATAAGTCAGTGCGTGTCTTGCATCCCGTTTTATAACACTAACGTATGCCATGATCGCCATTGCGATAGCTAGCTGGACTATTCCTCGCACAAAATTCTTGATCGCCGTCCCCAGAGGACGGTCACTTGGTGCTGTCTCACGTTTGCGATACCAGATGGAGATCGTCGGCTCTAAATCATTGGTAGATGTTGCTCCAAAAATCAGGCTATGGTGCACGCTGTCATACGTCTTGTATCTGTCAGACTCACATTCCATTAGTTGATGAAAATGCCTCACCGTTACAGTTTGCGCTCGCCCCCTGTCTGCATGTTGCAGTACTTGCTTTATGCTGCCTTCATTCTTATCAAAAACGTGAATCCTCCCTGTGTCACTGCCTCCAACAACAAGGGTAGCCTGTTCCCCAAAAACAACCTGTTTCGGAAATGTCTTCACTGGATTGGTATTATAGGTACGGAGGCACGCTCCATCCTCCAATTGATGCAAACTAAATCCGTTCATCACATTGTCGATTAGGAACAGTGTTTGAGGGGCATCCACAACAGCGTGCCCGCTTGGGTAGATCAGTAAGTAAATTTTGACTTGCCAGATGAAATCGCTCACATCATCGGTCCAGCCTTATTTGTAGCGATGACAGTGCCGTCTGAGCCCCGAAGCGTATGGCTAAAACGTTATTCAACCTCTGCTGATATGTGTCAATGAACATGGTCGTGCACCTACATCTCGCCATCATACATCCCAAATACTAACACATTTCTGCCCGGTGTTCGATTGAAATTAACAGTGCGCGGAATCGTAGTGGAGAGTTCAACACTGAAGATTGGTATCAATGGTCCCTTGAAGTCGAATGCCCATACTTGAACCCGTCTGTCGCGTGTTCCAGTTGCAATACGAGTATCGTCGCCGGTATGGTCATATGTAAGGCACATAATCTCTTTACCCGTTCCGATTCGTCTTGATACTTTTGCGTTAAAGTCCTTCAAGCCTTCCCCTTGCTGTTGCCAGATGGCTATGAAACCCAGGCCTGTGCCATAGCATAGTGTCTCGCGTGTTGCTTCTTGGCGGGTTATCCAGCACGCGCAAGTCACCGGATCGGCCGGATTTTGGATGGCTGGCGTTTGACGTGGAGTTGGGAGCTGCACTCGTCGTTTGAGGTCCCAGATCCTCATGCCGTCTGAGCCTGGTACTTGGGTGAGTATGTAGAATGTCAATCTGAATATTCAACATACCCCCGCTTGCTAACATATTTCCATTGTGAGAGACTGCTAGGCAATTAATTGCGTTCTTGTGCCCAAGGAGGCGCCCTTTGAGGCGATATTCTTTGCAATCGTTGGTCGATAAGAAAAGCATCGGTAGTTGTCAATGCAGAGACCTTGTGTCTTTATAAGGAGGTTTATACAATAAGAATATTACGCCATTTACTTGGCGACCCTGGGCGGGCACTAGGTTTCTGATCTAGGCCCGCATAACCCATCATCCATCATTCAAATATCTTACTCGCTTTCCCCACTTCCAAAGTCAGTCATGCCTCAATCTTCTACTCCTGTCATTCCTTTTTACGAGTCTGAAGGTCCTCCCCAGGCCCTTCCATTATTAACGTATCACACGGAAATGTTTTGTCCTGCGTTATCGTTGGTCTTGATATCTTCGCAAGAAGAGATGGCATTCTCTACTCTTCCACTCAGGGGAAGCACCTTTACTCCTTCCCGCATCTTCATGACCACATCTCGTGGAACGTCACCCGTCCCTTCTCGCGCGCCTACCCCCAAAGTCGTTAAATTAGTCTCCTTCACGGCAGAGCAGTTTACACCAAACAGCGACGCGTCAACGTATTCTTCCTTGTCCTCCCTAGATTCCAAGGACTCTAAAATCCCCAAACCGGAGGGTGAGGCGGGGCGTCCCGGCCGTGGTGGATACAACTTGGAAATGGCGCTCAACTGGGATGATGACCGCTTCAAGAATCTCAAGGTGATATTACACTTATTAGTTTTGTTTCCCTTCATCTTGACGTAACATTAGGAGTACGTTCTCCGATATATCAAGAAACATTGCGACGTTAGCAAGAGCAAGAAACATCAAACTCCAGCTGCGTTGCAAGAAGTTCATAGAGAGGTACGTGCGCAGTTGCTATGGCCGCTTGATATTTACTTCTTTTCGAGGCTCTAGGCCGTTTTCCGGAACTGGCTGACTATCACGGGTGTTGGCCAGTTGGAGATATTATTCAGATGCAACTGAAAAATACATCTGCCAAGGCGCGACACAATAATAAATCGCAGTAGAGACGCGTTTCCAGAAGGAGTCGGGAATTGGTAGTCGAGTGTGTTGTTGTCCCCGAAGGGGAATCAGTAGTCGTCATGTTACCTCTCGTAGTGTTCCAGACCTTGCCTAGCACTTGCACAATTCGGAACGTTTTGTTCGCTTGAATCGGTTCGTAGTCAGTAATTACCTAAGGCCCCACATCAGTATGGATACCGACCAAGGTATTCGCTTTGGGTTACACGGTGAGTCGTCTTCAGATAAGTTGCGGATTGTAGTAATTGTTTGCATCAAGATGTCTCGTCTGATGTCCATGTTTTCTTTCGACGATCAGGCACTTGACGTTGTGGAGTCCCATCCCCTCAACGATCTTCATCCAACAGCAACCCCACCTACGTTGGCAAGCGTAGATCACGATGACTCTCGTGCCTCAGCAATGATCCACACATACCCACCGCAGCCAGTCATTCTTTCCAGCGAGGAGTCTCCAATGGAGACGGATAATCCTTGGCAGTCTGTTCGTAGGACGAGAGATGACGACGAGCACCGGGTACGAGACATCCAATTTACCTAGAGTGAGCTAACGAAATGTTTAGCCAAATAAAGTCTTGCTCAAAGAAGTTGATCAGTCGTCTAAGCTGCGTGAAGATGTGCGTGAGCTACATCTTAGCAACCGCGATCTTTTGCTCCGAAAACGCCACGCGCAGGTACGCATAATCTCACATCCCTCGTGTTCATAATTGAATGGCTTCAGATCAGCTCCAACGTTCGCGAATCGGATATGCAGTCGGTCATTATACAGTATCAAGAACACAACCAATCTCTTCAGCGCAACAATGCTAATGCCCTCGCCTCCTTGGATCAGAACCACCGTCAAGAAGTGGTGGAGCTCCAGGTAGGATACTTTCGCCGTCACATTAACATTCTCATTTCAATCGACAGAACAATATGGCAAAAGTTCAAAACGCGGCTCGCACTGAAATAGGCCAGAAAGAGGCTCGATTTGAACACGAGATGCGTTTAGCGAAAGATAGATTTTTGGCCGAAAAAGAAGCTGAATTGATCCGCTTGAATGCCAGGTATAGTTCCAAGATTGATTCGTTGAATGTGTGTATCGAAATGAATTCCTGGTGCGCATGGTTCTAACAATTTCACAGAGCCAAATTCGACATGCGAACACTCCGTCACCCACATCCGCACCTGCCTGGCGGCACCTCGTGGGCAAAAAACCTGTCGCCACATGTACCAACATCATTGGGTTTGCACCCGTAAGCCCACGACTCTCATATATGCATCGTCTGCTGACACCGCACATCATAGATTCCTGACGTCAGCTCAGAATCTGACACAGCCGAGGAACCTCAGACGACCGGTAATGGACCGCCCCTGACATCACTCCTAGGAGATGTGCCGATTGCGCACGCGACTGTTGGCATGCTTGCTGAGGCGCTCACGAAGGTTCTTCAGATTCCACAAACAAGTTCTCCCCGAGGACCTCGTTCAGGACGCAAACCGCTTAAGCCTCCTGTCGAAAATTTTACTAATAACCAGCGCCGTGATAACAAGGTCCGTAACCATTTAAAGCATATCACTCTGCTCACGGAAACGTCAGGCAAACATTCGGGAGTTGTTCAAAACCGCATTCCACGCCACAAAAGATGAAGAGTACATGCTTCATGTCCCGGCGTCGCGCGAAGCTATCTTGTCCTTTGCAGATGAAACGGGTCCAGGCCCTGACCCGCTTGCCCTGCAATGGGATATGGCGACCACCCACAAGTCCGAATGGAATCAAAAGGTTATTCATTTCCTCTGTTCCCAGTACGCGACTTTGCAAGAAAGCAATGGATGGGTTGGACGATCTACTGAATCAATTAGATATGATATCGAAGTGAAATTCGGTCAATGCCGCAAGTGTTGGAGGAAGGCTCAACCTCTCAACCTCGGTGACGGTACTCGCGAGACCATGCAACAAGTTGGAGATCGACTCTTGGATCAGACGAATGAGCGGCTGCGGCTCGCTAGGGTTCTCACTCGCAGGACGACGGTCAGTTGACTTGTTTCTTACAGAGCAGAATATTATTGAGCTAGTCACTAGAAGTTCGAAACTCGCAAAAAAGTCACTTCGACGCTACTCAGTGATAGGATTGCCACAGGCAAAGATGATCAGGCTGTGTGGGCGTATCTACAATCCATGTTGGAGAATCTTGGAAAAGATGGCATGAGCTCTGATGAGAGTGAGTACAGAGATGGCGATGTTCAGGTCTTTCGTCGGAAGAGCATGCCATGGAGAGCAGATTTCAGTCACGAGATGCAGATCATTGACCAGCAGCGTTTGACGGGTGCCGCGATTTTCACTCCTCGCGGAAGCAAGCCTGCCAAGCGTTTTCGTAATGCTAACCGTGATTCTTCTCGCACTGCAATCGAGGGCCTGCCAAAAGCATTCTATGATCCGAACTGGTTGACTGAACAACGTTCGTCATTCATGGTATCTAAAAAGAAGTTTCAGAGGATGGATATTATCGTTGCCCGCCAGTAAATCAGATATATGGGGTGACATTTGTACAATGTGTATGTACCAGTATTAGTGACGAGTTATCCGGTGATGTCTACTGAACTGCGGGTGATTTCCTTCCAGGTCAATATTGTACGAGCGATAGTTTGGGCAGACCAACAATTATAAACACGGATGGCTTGATCTACCAGACGCACTCTCAGGGAGTCCATCATGTAAGTGGTCACCAACATCGATTCTTCGTACTAACTAATGATTCCGCACTTGGCACTGGTGTACATTCGATTTTCGTAGTACAACATTCTTTATGCATTGCAGTAGGCTAACCTGATGAAACCTACGGATTACTTTCCATGGTTCTGGAACTGCTCTGAACGAAGTGCGCCGAGTACTGTTCCAAGTGAAAATAATCCGCGTTTCATACCGTCAAAAATGTATCGTGCTGCAGGTGGGATAACATTGTTTGTTGTAAGCTTCTGATGAATTTCATTATTAGATATTACTGGGACACCAAATGACCGTCTTACGTGTCTGTCGTCGTTTGTTTTGGAGTTCTCGGCTTTCGTGCTGCGCACAACATCATCCACCTCGATGCTCAATACTGCTCCCTCAAGTGCTGCATAGATCCTCTCACGTAAGAGGTCAGTAGTAGGATGGTCCCCTTCGCAAATACGATCGATACACCTGTTTACCACCTTCTCTAGGCTCCGAATAAGTTTTCTTTGATTTGGAGACGGGCGCCCCATATAGGGACTGACGTGATTGGCACCAGGGGCCATGAAGTTCGCCGCCAGCGATGTACTCTTCATCTGTGAAAATTGTAAGGTCAGTCGTGGAGCCCGGCTATGTAACAATCTTTACGAACCTCATTGTTTGCCAGATCAATGTTCTGAATTGGAACGTCTTGTTGACTACCCGTTGTCCCGTCAAGTGCATGGGGTTCGTCGATTAACATAGCGGATCCCATCCGATCGAGCTATGAATGGTCGGTTCAGTCGTTGCTGGCCACGGCCATGGCATATTTACTTACAGCAGTATTCAGCGCCACCTCGTCGATATACAAGGCATATGTCCTCGTTATAGATGCGGTGATGGGCGCAATACTTTCATTGCTTGAAGTATAGGGCCGAGTGTATGGGTTATAGCGTATGCCATGGGCTGCAGTCGTTTTGTGGCGAGGTAATGTGCACGGCATGAGTGAGTTGCGATTCTGCTAAGCTCTAACCTGTATTTAAATAAACCCGCAAGGTTGTTGTAGTACTTACAACTACCGTAACTTCGCAACGGTATTGCGCCTAGATTTCATCCTAGGCTGCATTCAGTATTTTATCTCCCAGTTACCCATACTCGCTTCAGTGAGTGCCACTGTATCCCCCGGACATCAGACAAACAATAAGTTCTCCTCATCCAGAACCAAACAATGAGTTCCCGTCCCCGGAACAGCAATTGCCCCTGGAACAACTTCGTGCGACTTAAAACAAGTAAAATCATCGAGATCATGTTCAATCGTATATCCCACCTTTGCGATGGGAAATTCGACAAGTCGCCTCTCCGGTTCAAAAAGTGCTTTTCATGATGTGCGCCCCATATATTTTACCTCTATTCCTCGTGACTTAGGTTCTTCAAATTCTTGCAGCAGTCACAGAACTTCGTTTCAAAGACCGACTTTCCTGGGAGTCTAAGACCTTTGAAGGTGAGATCCTTCATGTGCACATCAGGCTCGATTTAACACCTATGCTATAGGACATCAGCGCACTGGAAAGCAGCGCACCATCCCTGAAGCGCAAAATCGACTTTGGTGATTCGATCACCCCTTGGAAGCGACGTATTCTGGAATCGTACTCCACAGGCGACATATGTCAAGTTGTTGCGGTATATTCCAATGCTACGGTATGTTCCAATTTCAAATATTTGCTTCAGCGTTGACGAAGCTGCAGCTAAAGCTAAACCGCCACCACACGGACTTCACCAGCTTGACGACGAAGCGTTTGTTCAGGGAGGCAGTATGGAATCACTCCTATATATAATTATCTTTACTGATTTCAGACTTTAGTCTGACGTTTTCTTAAAACGCAAAGCGGATGCTCAACTAGGTCCCTTTGCGATCAAACGTGTAACACTCTATGAGCCGTGCACCTCCAAGACGTTCATTTGGTCCCTACCTGCGGAAATCCTCATCGCTACTGTCGCCCTTCTAGGAGCGCAAGATCTGCGCTCAGTCACGCAAGTTTCTTCTCTGCTAAGAGAAATCGCTGCGCCGCTCTTTTTCCTGGACAGAAACTTCCCAACTTCCCCGCAGGACCTGTTCCACATTCATGTAGACTCGCCAAATTTTGACGTTTTGTCTACTTGGAGACGAACGGACACTTTTCGTCCGCCGCGTATGGTGTTGAGTTGGCTGGATTCGGATGTGCGATCCTCACAGCTATCCGCGTTTTCGCACTTCCTTGAGTCCGTCCCCCGTAAATCGATACGATACATCACACTTTTCTGGAATTTCAACATTCTCACTTCCCCGATTCTCTCTCAAATTATTAGATTTCTGGAAAACATCCGTGCTTCCGGCGTCGAAGAACTGACGTGCATGGGTTTCTGCGATGGCGCTGTCTCACCCTCCCTCACTGGCCTCGCCCAAATTCAGGCGTGCGTAGGTCCAAACACCCTGAAAGCCTTTGAGGCATCTTCGCGGACGTTTTTTTCCCCAGAGCTTCTTCCTTTCACAATTCAGACCATCCACCTCTCCCGATGTTTGGAAAAACTTCGACTGAGTTCTGTAAAGCTCAGTTCTGCACAATGGGACAAACTCCTACGCCACTTTGCGATCCCAACGCTTGTAGAAATCCGAGTCGATGGCGAGTGTGCGCCACCCACGCTGATTCGTTTTCTGGCCCGTCACCCCGCTATCAGCAACCTCAGCATCATTCCGCCACCTGGTGGTCCCTGGAGGACCAATCGCATCATCACTCCTTTGACTCTTTCTTTGTCTATTCTGGATGGACCCCTGTCACATCTCCTTCCAGTTCTTCGGAGCCATCGTAAACCACAAAACCTCGCCTGTCTTTATATTTCCTTACAAGCCCACGATCCATCGCCCGACTACATCACCTCCATTTTGCAATGTGTCAGCCATTGCGACAGCATCGGATATCTTGTCCTTTCCCTGCCTAATGGTCATTCTAGTGCAGCAATGATGTGTTCATCGGGCGCCCATTCCATGGTCCGCATCAAACACTTGGTAATTGATTACTCAGATGGTTCAGTTTCGGTTCCCGGTGCTGGAGGTGATCCATTGGTGTGTGTTATTGTTACAGCACTTTTTCAATACTAATGGTGGTCATAGGCGCTATCCGCGGCATGGATTCGAGCTCTTCCTCAAGTCAAGCGTGTTACTTTGCGAGGTTACTCGGCTACTGCTGCCGGGGATCTTCTCGACATTATGCGTAGCTTTGCAGCGGGCGATGTTGAACTGGCTGTGGATCTGCATGTCTCACCAGGTGAGAACTGCTCGTAATCAGTCATTCTCTCCTTACATCCTCACATCCATACAGTGTAATGTAGTGTAACCCAGCGCTGAACAGAATAGCCTATATCTGTACCACTGCAACACTGTAACGAATTTTTCTACTTACATCCAACGTCAGGCGCTGAGCGCCGAATTGCAACCAACTTTCTTTCTGATTTCAATGTACTGTACTGTCACTTGGTCGTAGTTCAATTTATCATTATGAGTAAAGAGCATCACAAAAATCAGGCTTGTACAGATCGGTAAGTGCAAAGTACGTTTGCGTCTGCAGAAGTTGTAATTTACATTCGCGTTTTAGATTCAGCACCCTGTCTTATACAATAAGTAAGTCCATATAATTTAGTTCCTTGTAATATGGCATCGCCCCTGACAACCTGGGATCCAGACCTTACCTATACGTTTTTTGACGACGCTTTAGATGTCCACGCGTGTGACTTTGTACTATTTTACCCCCTTGCTTTTCTCTCAAAGGTCAGATCAACGACGTGTGCATTGCATCATCTGAAGTTTGTTTAGATGCCTAGCCGCATGTGTTTTTGCAAGTGCGCGCGATGCTGCGAAGTTGGACGGGACGGCGTGCCTGGTAATCCTGGTGGCAAAGAGGTGCCTACCGCTGTGAAAACCATACATTTATTGCAAGATCCCGACTTGCCTTCGTCGTCTGAACGCGAAGCATCCGTGCTTCATCTCGCTCGCCAGCAGCTGGAGCCTAATACTTCGCAGGTCGACGATCTCGCCGCCGAGTTATTTGCCATCACGTTGACAGACAACGACGCCAATCCAGACAGTCACAGCAAACTCTGGAATTCGCGCTCAGAAGTTCAACAAGACAAGGGAAAGGTCTACCATTCTCTGGATGGTACAGCTAGATTCACGGAAGATGATGCGCAGTGAGCATCATACATACCCTTATGTTCCCTAACTTAGTTGTTTCCCAGACACATTGCCCTTGTTCTTCAAGCTGCCGAGAAACGGCGCCAGTCAAAGGCTCAAGCAGCGTTGGACATTGTGGAGTCACGGATAGACAGGGCTCGCAGTCGAATTTTTTCTGCGACTTCCCATGATATTATTCAAACCATCCGAGATGAACTGGCTGTGATCACAACGGCTCTCCGAAAAGTCAAGCACAAAGTCTCGTGCATCGTTTCTCGCAGAAGTCAGCTAGAGGCATCGTGCGATGACATGCACAAACTCCTCTGCGACAAGGAAGATGCACTTGCTGTGTCATCCGAGCCGATTGAATTTGATTCGTGTGAGTTCCATTCATCCTTCTTACGCCCTTCGACTAATATGCATGAAGCCCACCATTTCGACTTGCCAATTGACCTATGTGACGAGGTTACCCAGATATCCCTCTTTCTAGGGGCTGTCTCCGTCGTCATTTTCGGCATCGGTCGCAGACACGGGGAATTCCTCATGGGAGTCCTTGCCCTCATTTTGAGCCTTGCTATGGATGCTCAGAACCCTCATTCTGAGTCTCACCGTCAAAACACACTGTCTCAAATCCCACGCTCCATGGAAACTGCCCTTTCGCGCTTCAAGCTCGACGCCCAGACTACAACTTACGCGGTCTGTCCGGCATGTAACTGTACTTATAAACCGACCGCCGGCCTTAACTCAAGTCGCGCCCGATACCCCACGAATTGCCACAATATTCCGATACCAGAGGATGGCCCTTGCGACGAACCGCTGTTGCAGCCCTCTGCTGATGGGCAATTGGAGCCAATTAAAATATTCCTGTATCACCACTTCCACGACTACCTTGCTGGATTGCTCTCTCGTCCCGACCTCGAAGCGTTGATGGATAAGCCTTGCGATGATTTGCTGGCGTCCATTGGGAGCCCACCGCATATTATCAAGGATGTTTGGGATGCCGAATTCTTTCGCACTTTCAAGGGTCCTTCCGGGCAATCCTTGTTTATTGATAGAGGTGTCGAGGGCCGATACGCTTTTACGCTTAACGTTGATTTTTTCAACATCGAGGGCAATCTCCAGCGAAATGCTTCGACTTCTACCGGCATCATCTCTTGTGCATGTCTGAATCTCCCCCTCGAGATGCGATATAAACCTGAGAACATGTACTTAGCTGGCATCATCCCTGGACCATCAGAACCTTCGGGCGACGAGCTGAATCACTTCCTTGATCCCATGGTTGACGACATGGTAGAAAGTTGGGAACGCGGGATACATTGTTCCCGCACAGCTCTCCATGCCTCTGGTCGGGTTACGCGCAGTATCATAGCGTTTCTTGTGTGCGACCTCCCAGCGGCGAGAAAGGCTGCTCAGCTGGCGGGTCCAACAAGCCACTTTTATTGCACTGCCTGCCATTGCTGGCACAGGTCGACTTGCGGTAGAACAGATATCCAGTCTGAAGATTGGGGACTTAAGGACAAGAACGAAGTGCGTCGCTATGCTGAGCTCTGGAAGAACGCCGGAACTTCGGTTGAGCGCAACAAATTGTTTGCATCACACGGCGTGCGATGGTCAACACTCTGGAGGTTATCGTACTGGGATCCCTCTCGTCAAATCGTCGTCGACACCATGCATTGTCTCCTGGAGGGTCTCGCGCATGCTCATTTCCGCGAATTTCTAGGCCTCACCGCCGACTCTGCCAATCGCAAGTTGGATGCCATCCCTGCTTTTGAATATCCTTTCCTCGACGTTGATCTAAACAAACCTCGAGAGTTCAACGAGAAAGACATCAGGGTCGTCAAGTCAATTCATAGCCTTCTTACAGAAGCAGTTGCCGACCTTGAGGGAGATGACCCTCAGCTCATTGAAGATCATGTTGCCGACTTGGAGAGAAGACTGTCGTCAAAGAAGGTCGCATGCCTTCGGTTCGTATCTGTAGGTTTGGGCATCGGGCCAGAGGTCATGCACCCCGGCAAAAAAGTTTACAAAGTTCACTGGGTTAGATCGCTCCTGGGTTGGGTAGGCGTTTTATGATTGCTATTCTCATACCTATTAATTAAACGACCCCTTTGTAGCGTCGAACACAGCCTTTTGCTCCCGAGTTGTCAAAATCGCGCATTGCTACCCCAGAAGTTATGCGACGTATTGCTGATGTCATTAAGACAACAGATGCGCCCTCTTTTGTGAGATCAGTCCCCTATAACTTCGGTGAAACAAAAGCTGGGACCATCAAGGCTGACGAATGGCGCACGCTAACGACCGTATACATTCCCATAGCACTAGTCAGTTTATGGGGCGAGGGATCGGTACATCGCAACTCAGACATCGCAGCCAGCCGTCGTGCCATCCTCGATCACACGATGTCCCTTGTATCTGCTATCCATATCGTATGTCTGCGATCTATGACGACAGATCGCGCAGACGCATATCGTACATATATGGTCAACTGGGTAAGGGATTTACAGGTAATACTCCCCCATGCACGCCATCGAACCAATGGCCATATGGCGTTGCACGTCTGGGACTACTTGCAACTCTTCGGACCCGTGCGGTCATGGTGGTGCTTCCCATATGAACGCCTCATCGGACAGCTGCAGCGGTTGCCCAGTAATCACATTTTTGGTAACATTCGAACTTCTTTGTCTATGATAGACTTCTTACGCTAAGCTGAAATACAGGACAGCAAGAATCGACTCTCCTCCGGTCATACATCAAGGCTGCAAAGCTCAAATATTGGCTGAACCGACCCTCTTGTCCTCCCGTGTTTAGGGAGGTCAAGTGGTTATTTGACAGATTCGTTTCTCCTTCAATCAACGCCAATCCCAGCGATGTATCCGAGGGTCACCCGATGCCCCCTCCTATAAAAGAAGTTATTCCGGAAGACCTCCGCCAGCTCATTCAAGTTCAGCGGGCAGCCTTACATGCTCGCATCCTTCACGAGGGATCCATTTACACTCGCGACTCCACTCATGTTGGCAATAGCCTGATCCTTTATTACCCCGGCGGCCTTAGGAGCGTGGAACCAACACCAGGGACCATTAAGTATATTTTCGAGACCGAGCGAGGAGTGTGCTTCGCCGTACGGCATCACCTTCCGTCGCATTCTCACACTGATCCTTTCCGCCATTATCCTCACTTCCCGGCTCATTTATACTCGTCAGCACTCGCTGAACATCTCACAATTGTCATGCCTGAGTGGGTGGTCTCACATTTTGCGCGGTGGAACTTCTCTCCACAACACATCGTTGCTGTGTCGCTGAGTCGGGTGCGTCCTGAAGTTCTATCTGACAAGTCACGATAACTCACATTGAATAGGACTGAATTATCACTAAAACTAATTACGATGTGCACTGCTATACAGCCTGGCGCAAGTTGTTCGCGTCTGCAACCAAAAAAAGGTCTCCAGTCGGCAGATACATGAAGCGGGCGCTGAGCCCAAATTCTAAATTGAGTTTGATTATGTATTTCACTATGTTATCGCGCGGGAAAATCCGGACTGAGTTCCATTCGCTATATAAACCTCGTGATGTTGTTACCTTGACTTCTTTTGCTCTCTCAAGTACATAAACACATAAACACGGTTACGGTTTTTCTGCCGCTACATATACCCACATATACCAGTAAATATTGTAAATTGTATCGAATATCATGACGTTAGGTCTTGACCTGGGCCGCCCTACTGTAGTTCAAGGGACTGTCTCTCCTGCTGCTGTAGATGTAGAAATAATACCAGTACAGCTTGCCACGCAGCTTACTCCCGCTACCGTAGGCACTCTCCAAGGGGATAGTCCTGCAGCTGATAGAAACGTCACTCCTGCCGCGCCGCTAGCTTCCCCTATCCTTGACACTCCCATCAAACGGGATAGTTCTACGCTATTACCCTTCACGACCCTTACACGATGTCGAATCGATACTCTCAACGCCATGGGCAGGGAGATGCAAGAGCATGTCGTTGGCCCGATGCCAGTAGAGAACTTTCTCGACGAATTCCTACCGAACCCTGAAGGTTATGACACCTCGGACTTTGCTTCGCGCTTCGCTTCGGCCTCCAATGACGAAGTATTCAACCTGCAATCCATCAGGAAAGAAGAAGAATCTTACAAACCATTCGTGAGTGACCCCGCACCCAAGATATTAAGATTCTTGACAGTCTGCAGATTGATGCCATGGGACCTTTCGCTCCGCAATTATCGTTTGTGAACACTTCCAAACATCCGGACTCCAAGAACTGTTCATCATTCACCTTCAATGTCATGCCGGACGTATGCGTATACGCCGATGGAACATCCCACGGCTGTGACGTTTCCAAAGCCGAAGTAATCATCGAATTCAAATGGGGTGATGCCCACGATGCATTCAGCAAAAATCCTAGAGTCGATATACCTGTTGTATCTCAGACTGATAAGGGCTTCGACACATTAGGTCAAATAACAAGCTACACTTCGGCTCAACTCGGCGCTCAATATCGCACTCATGCATTCTCAGTCCTCATAATTTGTAATCGTGCTCGCATCATCAGATGGGACAGGGAGGGAGCTATCGTCACGAACGCCTTCAACTACTTTCACGAGCCACACCTAGCCGATTTCTTCCATCGTTTCTCACGAGCATCGCCTGCACTGCGTGGCGTCGATACTTCCGTGACGCCCGCTAGTGACAAAGACGCTGCCCTCGCGAGGACGGCGTTAAATCTTGCCAGTACCATGCGCATGTTCAGAGTTGCAGTCCCTCGGGATCCTGCTGTTGAGGGCTCTGACTGCTTGGTATTGATAATTCCCCAATCTGTTGCAAAAGGGTTCCCGCTTGTTGGTCGCTGGACTCGCACATGCCCTGCGTATGATGTCCTCAACAAGAAGGTCGTAATGTTTAAGGACTCTTGGCGCGTGTCGAAAAAGGACGTTCTACCGGAAGGCGAGACTTACAGATTGTTGAAGTTGCACAAAGTTCGCAATGTCGCGACTTGTATCGCATTTCATGACGTCATCCACTCCATCCCTCAGCAAAACACCCAGACTGTCAAGTTTCACAATGCCAAATGGGCGTGTCGCAACGGGGCCGTCACCCCCCACATTCTTCATCGCCTGGTTCTCGATATTGTGGGTGAGAAGTTGACTGACTTCGAGAGCTCTCGTCAACTTGTCCAGTCTGTTCGTGACGCATTGCTTGGTATGTATCTTGAATCTCGCGTATTACCTGATGTCATGCTCATTGTTCACGCAGCCCACCAGGATGCATATGAAATCGCAAAAATATTACATCGGGACCTCAGCGTCGGGAATATCGTAATTTACCGAGGGAAGGGTATCCTCATCGATTGGGACCTAGCAAAGGTACTCACCATTCAGGGTCCTCGACAAATAACCCGCACGGTATGTTCCTTTTATGCCCAAACTCATTGTACTGATTTTGCTGTTACAAAGGGAACCTGGCAGTTCATGTCTGCTCACCTCGTCAAGAATATCAAGGCCATCCATGCTGTCGAGGATGACCTCGAGTCGAGTCTTTACGTTGTTCTTTGGACGGCGTTAATGTACAAGGAGAGCCACATGGACATCGTTGATCGGACCCAATTTATCATGCAGGTCTTCGACGCTGATCCACTGGTTGGGTCCGGAGGATCCGCGAAAGCGAATTGGCTCGTCGCGAGAACGTACTTTCCGCAAGACGTATTTGTCGGCTGCAAACACCTTGACAATATCATCGTTGAACTAGCCCAGTTCTTCTCACATCGGTACTCCGTGATCTCCCTTGAGGATCAGGAGGAACTTTTACAAATGCGGCTCTCGTTGAAGGAAGTTTTGGACGAAGCTGGGCCTGTGCGTACGGCTGCACAGCAGAAGATGATTGATACTGCACACAACATCATGTGCGCGTCTCCTGCATACAAGAAGGAGATGGGTATGCAGATCCTGCAACTACACGACTCCGTCATCAATATCTACGACAAGTACCTTGGGTTGCCCAACTGGCCTAATAAAGACGCGGCCGCACACCAAAAACTGCTTCCGACCGACAGGCAGAGCGCACGTCGTTTATACACGAAGTCACTATGCGCCTCGCAGGATCCAACGCCCGTACGGGTACAGGTCACTCCATCTGGCAAGAAACGTAGGCTGGATGCTGACGGTGATGGTGACCGTGACCTCTCTCCGACTGACCTCGATGACCTCGCGTTCTTCGGCCAATGATACACTTTGCAAGCCTGTATTCATGCATGCATGTTATGCTTACGATATACGTGTTCTTTACGTTGTAAAAAGGTGTGAACTAAATGGGGTCCGCTGGTATAGCTGAAAGACTAGCAAAAGTCCAACGAATCTCCACGCTAAGTATCACCGGAGCCATGAAATTCACGGCAACTGACACTCTCGATGCCCACGCTAACCTCCTTCCAACAGATATTCTACTTCAACGAGTTTGCCATCGGGCAGCCCTACGTCTATCTACTCTCCCAGCGAGTGATGAAGAACTCTTACCGCAATATCTAAAGAAGAAGCGTCTCCCTCATAGTGTCAGCTCTATGGCAATGGCACGAACAAGCGCGGGACAAGTAGTCGATGAAGAAAGGCGAGGCAAGGATCCTGATTGCTACCTATCACATTTATCCCCCTGTACGAAATTAGCGTCGGCCTTCGCCCGACAGCATGCTGACGGAGTACGTGTACATCCACCTATATTCACCATCGGCACACATACACGCATACAATAGATGAGCGGGAGTAAGGCCCCCGCGAAAAGGGCTATGTCCGACACAGGGTCTTTGACCCCAAAGGACAATAAATCTGAATTAAAAAAGCACAGAGCATGAATTCGTTGCCAATGCTGGCAACTATAAACTTTAAGTTCGAGAACACTACGGTCAAAGTAACTAGCTTCTCTTGTGAATACTGTAAAAAGCGCATGTCGCTGATACCACTGCTAACTATTCAGATCCGGTCCCTATCCTTCTCCAGCACAGAGCTCTCCGACACCTACAAGTAAGTCCACATCCTCTTACACGAATTCCTTGAAACTGACTCGACGCTCTTACGTGTCGTCCAACCCTAAGAGACGCTCCACTTCAATCACCTCATTCAACAACCGGAAAATCTCGTCACGTCTCTCCTCCGCCATCAGGGTAAGGATGCATTTGTCGCGACGCGACATTGGGACGGGGGGATGGGGGGGCCGCGGTGCCTGCGGATGATTTCGCGCCCATGCTGCGTTATCTTGCACGATCTCATGCGCGTAATCCCATAGAGCCTGGTGCGAGTCACGATTAGCACGCCAGATATGATAAGAGACGCTTACCATCGCAGTCAGCGTAACCACAAACACTTTTTCCTCCTCCTCGACTTCCTGCGCTTGCGCCTGAGCCTGCGCCTGAGCCTGAGCCTGAGCCTGCGCCTGCGGCTGTGCCTGTACCTGCATCTGAGCCTGACGAACGGGATCGTGAGTGCCCAACGTGTTTGTGAAACTGCCAACTGACAATGTTCCCTCCAGCGAGCTTAAAATACGATGCCTTATTAGGCCGCGTGTAGATGAGATGGTACGCACTTACATTGTTCGCATTGTGGTTGATGTATTGCATCTATTACATTCTTCGTCAGTCCTCTCATGAATGATCCATTGCCAACGACTTACGTTTGCGTTCACCCCAGCCATGGCGAATAATCGATAACGATGTACCTACAATCTTTCTGGTAAGTAAAGTCACCCTTTACATAATCCGAGAAGCTTCTGATGTTCGGACCTAGACCCGGCCCCTTTACAACTCTCAGCGCACTCCCTTTCCCCCAATCGGGCCGGTTCCCATGAGATCAACTGCCGACCCCATCGTTCCTCCCCGTCTTCCTCTTTCTTCTCTTAACAACTGCACCGCTGAAATCATCCCGACCAGCTCAGCTTCATATACCGTGTGCACCTGGTCGCTCCCCAGGTTGAATCTCTTACGTCGGCTGGGGATCGTGGCGTCGGCGTGTCTGTGATTCCTTGTTTCCGTTCCGGAGTCTCAAGACAGCACTGTCAGGGAGTTGCTGGGCATTGGGAGTTCCGACCCTCTGTATGGATACATCATTCCCGTCGATACCGCAGTTCGAAAGCCCAAAGACGCAGAAGGCCGTCCTTCAATCACCCACCACTTCTACGTCGGCCCACGCCCCGCCCAAAATCAGTGCAGCTTTGTCGAGCAACGAACTCGTGGCTTGCATGTTTGGGATGTTGCGCAGAAGAGAGTCGTTTTCTTCAAGGAACCTTGGAGACGTGATTCCCCAGGCATCAGCACGGAATCGGTAGTGTATACCAGGAACTTCACTCTCGCCGCATTCCCAACATCCCGACCTTCGAGCACGGCGGTGACATGTCTGCCCTCGGGACAAAAACAATCACTTACTCATTCAGCAAGGCCTGGTGGTGCTGCACCACCAACCACAGGGCACACCTCCCTCTCGTACAACATCGAATCATCCTTCGTGATGTTGAACGTAACTTCAGCACGTTCAAGTCACCCACCGAATCCCTGATTGTAATCAAGGATGCTCTCACAGGTGAGTTACGTCTTCACTTCTCGACTAATTATTTGTTTCTAACATGTCACTGTAGCTCATCAAGAAGCTTACCAGTATCACGGTCTCCTCCATCGAAACATCAGCATGGAAAACATCGGCGTCACCAGTGAGGGGCGCGGATTTCTCATGGGCTGGAAGTGTTGCTCTCTCAAATCGCACGATGAGCTATTGGAAATCCAGATGGTATGTGCAGCATTTTTATATAAACGTTGAGATACTGACACGAATTTAAATTACAGGGGAGTAGGATAGGACAGCCGCGCTCTGTCAATGACCTATAGCTCTCTCCATAGGGTAGCGCCGATGTTCTCATGGGCTCGGCTGTGAGAATGTATGCTCGCTCAGCGCCTGGCGAGCGCCCAATGAGTGCCCGCTGTAATTCCCGATTGCCAAAACTTTACATTTTGTCGATATCATTTATAACTAAGGCAAATTTAAAATGTTGTGGAGTGGGAAAACTCCCGTTATTATATAATATTTGGCGGAAAATATTTCCGCAACTCCAAATTTTTGGATTTATCATCGGATAAAATAGGATTGTGAAAGTTAACATTTGTGCCAACATTTCACGCAAAGGAAAACTTTGAGTATTATATACATTTACATAGACATCAAATGGGTGTCAAAATGTGTTGTTGCACCCCGTCATTTTGCCATCAGTCTAAATTTACTATTGTTCCGGTCATAAAATTCAAAGTACGAATGGCTAATTCATCATTCACATTTTGATTAAAGTCTTGCCTGACGCAAAACTCCGAAACCGCCGATGTGTCAACACATCAAAACAAGAACAACAGGACTCGGGGTTTTTGGCGCGTAGTCGCCGTTACGATATGTAACGCGCGTCCAAATACATCCAAATACTTGCGGTGGTACAGTACTTACATGTACCGGAGGCTCAGGCGCACAAGTAAGGTGCCATAGCGCATCGCTAAACGGCAACCAACACCTATTCAAAAAGCGGTACGTACCACAGTTGTTTACTCGGACCCGGGACGTAGAATGCCCATCTCCGTTCGCACCCCAGGCGCAACTAACTTTCCTCCGACAATCCGAAGCACTTGCGAACAGTTGCTGCCGAGCGTACATGTACCCTACTATCTTGGACTTGTCACAGTTAAATCAACCCGCGTAATTGAACTTAGCAGCGTGCCTACGACTGAGACTCATGGCATGACACCCCTTGGAACTGATACTATCATTTAACTGGACTTGTTGGTACAGGTCAAGAGCGGGTGATGCATGTGGATCAGAAGGTGGTTGTTGTGCGATGGCAGGTGCGGGTCGCGTACCGGATTAATGTAGCGCCCGCGGTCGTGGAGCTGCGAGGAGACAAAGCCCCGAGCGATGATGACCGGTCTTTCGAGTTGCAAGGAGGTTCTGTTATGTTTTCGAGCAGGAAGATGGGAGACGTGGTGTTTGTTTCGGAGATGATTGTTGACAAAGGCTACTATAAGAACCGATGCTCTGGCTATGGCCGCATTAAGCGCTTATGTTCAGCCGACCGCTCGCGTACTCGTTCCTTGTCTCTTTCGCTCGTCCTATGTTCTCTTAGTGTCGCATAACATAACGACTTCTTGACTCCTACTTCAACGAGCGCTCGAAAAACTTCTCCCTCGTATTACAGTGCGGTTCTCATAAACTGCTCCGTTACATACAACATTCAGAGCACAAGGAGTAAACGGACACGGAGTACGTCAAATTGGACTGACCAACAGTATATCTAAATGGTGGACGGCGAGGAAGGACCCATGCCTGGTTTGTGGTCGCAAGCAAGGAGGCGTCGGGGACAATTCCTTCGGTTCAGAGAGGTCTTTGCGGAACGACTTCGACTCCTTTTACCGATAGTCCCAAGTATAAAATAGGGAGTCCTTCTGCAAGGTGCCTGAAGCCTACCTATGTACTGCAGGCCTAGAGTACGACTTAGAGTGGCTGGGGGCGGGGCCGGAGTTCTTCTTAGGCTTCGACTTCCCCTTCGCCTCCTACGGCTTCTTCCACTCCCACTTGTCATGCCACACTTGCTCTCTTCATTCCTGTGTTTCCTCTCCGGTCTCCTGCCCTCTGTGCTCGGTCAGTTCCACTTTCTTCTTCTGGCATAACGCCTTCACCAGAAGAAACGAATACCACAGCGACAGAAGAAACCTGACCTGCTTCCCGTTCTTGCCCGATAACAGCTCCTGTAGTCATTACGTCCATAGAACTTTGCTGGCTACTTTCTTCTACTGACCCTCTAGCTCCTTACAGTAAAGCGCCATGCACCAACAGGACATTAAAGATGGCGAGGAACAGCTAGTAGACTCCGACAGATCGTACTAGGTTGATATAGCATGGGTGCGTATATAGTACTAAAGAAGTCACGCAAAAAGCTTGACACGAAATACACGAGATGATTCTGTTGCGTCGAAAGTTCAGTGGAAGGGTAGATGAGTTTGACAGGCAACGCGTACGGGAGCGGGTCAGATGCGAGGAGCGTGTGATGCTCAGACAGCGCAGAAGGCACGAAAGTAGGGGTTCGTGGCATAGCTATGGTTCCGTCGAGCGTAGGAGACCACGGTAGTTGGAGTTTGCGGCACTACGCTACTCCGAGTGTCCGTTCGACAAGTTCGAGTCTGCACTACAGTTAGAGCACTCGTTACAGAACCTGCAGGGTCTTAACAAGACCTCGCTCCGTTCAGACCCTCCCGACATACTTCGACATGCTCTTATGTACCTTTAGCCTCTTGCGCATGTTCATGACTTGCTCTTTGAGCCTTACCGCTCGCTTAAACACCCACGAAGTAATATTAAGCCAAACTCTGCGTTGACTACTATTGAATAAAAACAGAAGTCGAACTACGATATGTACTAGTGAACTTGTTGTTACGTTACCTTGCCTATTGCACCTAGCAATAAACCACTCTAGATGACACCACGATTTCAACTTACTAAGCTAGACTGGCCAAGAGTTTCCGAATAACACCAGCGCGAGAATCACCTCAACCACTCAGCAAAGCAAACGTGGCGTTAGACACTTGTTTTATTAATATTAGTAACATGATGTCCCGCTTCATCAGCGCGCCGATTAACATGTACGTTGTTACCCACTTCTGTTCCGCCTGGCATATCATAACGCCCCTCCTCCACGCGAGTCTCGGGAGTAGTCCGAACGCAGTGTTGCTATCCAGTTATCCACCAGTATCATAGTAACGCAGTCAAGGTGAGTAGTCGACTTCTATATGAATCCAGCAAGCAAACTTGCCATACGTCGTTGCTCACACATTAAAATTTAGATGTAGTTATGGAGCGACCAGAAGTTAAAGTGAACCCTAGGACCCAAAAATGTAAAAGGCGAGTAAAGTCGAGAGTTGGAGAGTGTACGCTGGAGAGTCATGAGTTCATGACAGAGCTGCAGTATTCGTCACAGATCTGGCCAAAAGCTGATACACTCTATAGCTGCTCCGTGGTAGCGTGGA
>JRHT02000092.1:43399-103829 GCA_011800875.2 Suillus brevipes Sb2
AAGAATGCTCTAGGAGATGGGGGATTGTATACGGCATGGGCTGGCGTCTTGATCGTGACGGAATTACTGGTTCTATTAGTACTGCGCAAGGGAGAATCGTGGCGCAGGGAAAGTGAGGAGGATGAATCGAAACACTAAATGCATTACGAATCGGCATCTTCTACCTCACTCATATGCATCATTCAATTTAGAGGGGGCCTGGTGTTTTAGGTAAAATATATAATCTAGACTACATGCATTTCAATGGGGTTACAATGTACGGATTCTGACAATGACAACACGTGGGGGATTGCAAAGGCCAAGCAAAATGACCCAAGGCTAATCACACTCGGACAGTATGAAGATGGAGCCTGAACGTTGATTATTTGTCGACTCGTTTTGCAATTGTTGCCACCCAGGCCGACCGCTCCTTCACGTCTTCTTCTGGTCTGCGATAGTCTTTTTCCCTTGTCTTTCCTCCGCCCATCTTCTTCTAGTCCCACAAGAAGTTCCTCACCTGTTTCTTAAACCATATTTCCTCCTTGCATGGAAGAGGTTGTGCCCTATGCACATGAAACACCATATTGAGTGGACGCACGGTATCCCATCTCATGCCGTCCAGCTCCTCGCCGTCCTTCCCTAAATCCTCCTCCCACGCAGCCTCCCTCCGGCTGCTGACCGTTGCCTTCAGTATTATCAAAGGGAAATCTAAGACGAATTCGCCCTTCGCTACGAGCATCAACGTGGTGACGCAGGGCCACAGGGAACAGCTACGGCGAGCGAAAGGTGCACCGAGGAGATACAAGAGCAGTAGCTGTTCGTGATGGTCACAGCATCACCATTCCATGGGCGTGTTTTAGGTCTCCGCCGCATGATAAATTTGGCAGCACGCCCATCCAACTCCAATGAATCTGAGGAAGGTAACGATATGCAACCAAGTTCATGGATAGAATCGCATTCCCGGAGAACGATAGTTTGACAATCGCCATCGAACGCAGCCAAAGCGTTTCGTATGCATGTGCGCAGGATCACACTCTCTGCATAGATTGTGACGCTTTGACTTTCCGCCAGGGCAGAGTAAAATTGTAGGTCGTCGAGAATGAGACAAGGTATTCGCCGTGGTATTGCCTGCAAGGCTCGAGAAATCGCTAGCTATAGGGATGCCAATGAATTGATCGGATAGCCGCTATAAATAGTCCTGACCTCAATATGTAGCATACTATTCTTTAACCACTGGTGGTCGAGGTTACAAGCATTCTTGTCGACGTAAAGGGTCCTAAGGGCGAGACACTCCAGTTTCAAACACGAGTCCAAGCGGATAAAACAATCATAACGTCTAATATCCGACAATCGAAAAAAGTAGAGCTGGAGCGCATCTCCTGTCAGTTCGCTCAAATTGCCACATCCATCGAAGACGTCGGTGATGAGGCTCTTGAGTTGTTGAAGATATGGTGAAGTGAGGGATAAGGGAAGACGTCGGCTTAGGGAATTCTGTTTGACTATCAGATGGACTGGGAAATTCCCCGTCTTCTTCAGCGGGGATTTCGCCACTGGTACCTCTAGGGGCAGTGCCCAAGATATCCGAGTCCACAGCTCCGGTGTAGATGACACAATATGTCGCCAGTGACTGCACACCAATGCCACGGTGTGAGGGAACGGAAGGCGTTCTACCAGTACCCAGTACTCGATTTCAGGGGCTGTCGTCATATCATCTTCAACCATACTTTCAAGCACAATCTTGAGGATGCTGCATATTGTCTCTGTAAGAAGCGATGATTGAAAGGAACACCGTGTCATTTCCTGTTTTGTGCCATTGGCCACTGGTAGCAGTAACTCCTAATGCGATGAGTATAAAACCAGAATCACTGAAGCATGGACCTACCTCTTCTGAATTAACTAAGTGCTTGTATTCCTCAAGCTTCAGGGGCTGTTGGGTCAAGTGCGCGTATGTAACGCGCGTCCAAATACATCCAAATACTTGCGGTGGTACAGTACTTACTGGTGCGATGGTGCCTCGTCGATATCTCACATAGTCGAAAACCGGTCTAGACACTGCTTATGACGTCGAGACAGTACTTGAGTACTGAGAGGTCGCATGTGAGAGGTTGAGAGCTGAAATGAGCGGAAAATGTAAAAACCCAGGATCCCAAGTGAAATTGAAGACCAGCGAGGTATTGATGTAGATTTAAAATTACACACTCGTTGCTGCATACCGTTCAAACGAACGACCTAAGTATATCTTCAGCTGATGAGTGGAACTGACGCAATGATACTATGACCACCTATTGACCTATCGTTGTGACGCAAGCCTGATGAGGGCTCTGAGCGCACCTCCTCCCCGCAATACTATACGGTCCGCCTTGTCTTCACCCATTGTTGCATGTACAATTAGCCGCGCGACTACTTCGCCCTGTAGTACAATGATTATAATTATTTTGTTCACAGATTGCGGTGCAAACGAAACGACTCACCAACTCCACTAAGAGCGCGACCACAATAAGCCTTTGAGAACCGGTCAGATCGAATCATTCAACTTTAGCACCACAGTAGATCTCACCAAATAACGATCCACGTTATCCGTTCCATTGCATTGTTGTTCAAGTGATCATGTATAGCATCAAGCTGAAGACAAAAATAAGTTATCATCAGTTGCGTCTCAAACCGAATTATAATGAAGCACCCACAAATTCGCTCGCCATTCCGAGTTTCTCGTTCAGTACTTGTACGCGTTCTCCGATTTCCATGTATTCTCGTACAGCTTCATACAGCCCTCCCAGACTTGCCTCGCTCCAGAACAATTCTGGGACGTCCAAGACATTGCTCACGAGATTGACATCACGTCTGAGCTTGAACAGCTTGCCTGTGAGCCTCATCGCATCACGGCGTTTGAGGTTGATGGCACCAGAGGATGCGAGCTGCCTTGGTATCGATACGGTGCTTGGGGATGAAAGCACGGAAGACGCGACAGACTCGTAGTGTGCGAGGAGCGTAGACTGGGCGAGGGCATGCGCAACGGACAGTTTGAGTAGATGGGAAGGTGACTTGAAAGCTGCGTTGTCTTAGTAGAGCACATAAAGCACAGTTCGAAAAACGCACTGAAGAAATCATGATATATGCGTGGGTACGATATAGTTGGATCATGCTAGACAGCCTCAGATGATCGACAAGGAGCGGTAGAAATTACAGGACAACCACGTACCGCGAAATGACATTCCTCGATCTCCCAGTCATCTTCTTTCATCGGTCGTTTCAAGATACCTGCATTACTGATGTCCTCGACAATAGCCCGTTCTTGCCCTTCGTCCAGTCCAAAGAAGACAGCGACACCATAAGCAAAGAAGACCACTTCCGCAATACGGTCTTCTTCTTTCACCTTGACTGGCTCGTGTCTCCCGTCCTCTGGCCTCTCCTTTGTGTCCTTACTTCTCTCGTTCACACCGTACTGTTCACCCTCACCTTCTTCGGCATCCTCCGCTTCCCCTTCAGCTTCGGATTCTTCTTGAGGCCGGGGCGGGGGTCGGTGAGATTCAGCATGAGATCCGGACGTCATGTATCCATCCGAAGTCCGTGGAACGTCTTCCTGAGGGATAAAATATGAACCCTGATAGCCATTTTCCTCAGCTTCAGCAAGGCGTTTCTGGAGAGACTTGGCTTCCTTAACAGGGGCTGCGGAGGAACGAACGCTGGTGTTTGGTCCGTACCCAGGAAGGAGCGGCAGGTGGTAAATCTATATGACAACCAGTCAGGTTAAACTGCATGAGGCACAGGCAAATGAGGAACACGAGACTTACAACATACATTGCCTCGTCAAATACTCTTGGCGTGACATTATGCTCCCTCTTCAAAAAGCTCGCGAGCAACTTCATCCTCAGTTCTTCAGCAATACAATACGCTGTGATTCTCTTGTATCCTGCTCGCTTTCTCTGTTCCTTGCTCATGCGCTCGCCAGCCGACTTGTATTCGCGAATTACGCCGGTATCGGTCTCGTAGCCAAGAATATCATCGGAAACAGTTGTTAGTAGAGGCTTTGTTTGTGGTGCAGAGGGTAGAAGGACGAGCTTTTGTATTGTCTTGGAGGAACGTTGAGCTTTCTGGCCAGTAGTAGCGAGCCCCGAAACAGAGGAGCGTCGAGGTGCTGGCGCCCGCGATGTAATTAGGCCATGCGCTGGGCGTGGACGGTAGCGTGTTGTTGGTGGAAGACTAGGTGTACGTAGTGGGCGAGAACTGGACATGGTTGTTCAGGTCAATTTACTATCATAGTCAAGGTTCCCCACAGTACGGTACTCAGCATCCGTGCGACGATTCAAGTTAATGCGCCCAACTAAATTGACACTGTTCAGGTTCTATCATCCCATGTACATGCGAGCCGTCGTTGACAAGCGTTCACGAAGCCTAACAGCCTCCTTTCAATCAACGCGGACCCCACGCTTGCCTCTACCCGTAAAATGCAGGGCCCAGGCTCATTTGTTGACACCATGCATGGCGAAAAACTTATCCACAACCAACGGCAAATCGCTACGCGATACCGTGGAATGAACACGCGGACTCGGAGGCCATGTATTGGAAAGTGCCTATTTAATAGGAGTGTAGAAGTGGACAGCGTCAAGTAAGTTGTAGGGTAGTGGACACCACTTTCAAACCCAAGGAATCTATCATCAACCGCAACGTCGATTGAGGGATGCTCATTTGCTCCAGACGAACTTTCTCTCTTTCGTAGCTAAACCAAATGTCATACTTTGAACTTCAACCCGCACGAAGATATCAAGTTTTCACCCGTGTCTCGTGTTCCGCTGGAAATTCGATGTCGAAGGGCAGTAGCAGTTTGCTACAGGTTTTTGTCTGTTACTGTTTGGCCAAAGTGCCATGAGATGCCTGCAAAAAATGATACCAACCCAGGGCAACTGGAATGCCCTATGGATCCGAGTGGCGTTTAAGAGTTTCTGTGATGAAAAGAGCGGTATGCTAGCCTGGTAATGCGCCTGGACTAATGGACCGTAAATCGCGTGAACGTGTGAGACGCGTGGTGCGTGCGAGCACTGAAGGCTATAGTAGTGCTGTTGTGACCGTGTGAGACAGACATGAAACTGGTATTCGAAAGGACGACTTGGAGGCAAAATCTGCCGCGCAAGATCTGGTAGACGCGGATATTACTTGCAAGAAAAACGGTTTGTCACGGATAAAAATAGGGCGGGGTGGCACAGAGGCGAATGTAAATTTGTTGTTCGAGTCTTTGTCTGCGTTTTTCGTCCAGAGTCAACTTTTCGACGTCATTAGAAGGGCTGCGGCGCGAGGTGGACATGGTGCGATGTTGGCAAGTCGAGTCGTCACAACTTTGTGCCTCGAGGAAGTCTGGAGTACTAAGTTGAGCGGCCGAATAAATCGTCGAAGGCGTCGCCCGGCCGGCAAGAGCACCAGAAACCTGCAATAAGATTGCTGCTGCTACTTGAGATGCCGTATCAAGGGGTAGGATGGTGACACAAAAAGTAGAAGCTCAATCGAACTAATTAATAACATCGACGGAATCGAAGTTCCGTGAAAGTCAGATAAGCGCCGCAGGAAGCGTGGTCATAATCACTCACCACGCAATCTTCTTCGGCTACAGATATGTATGCATGCTACCAATCCCAGAGGTGGGGCTCCTGTCGTCTCTACCGGTGTTGCGGTAGTATTTGCCGTCTGGAACATCTTCACATTTGAATCTTGATACTTAACCATCAATTCTGCATCTGGGTTGCTTACCACGACCCACTGAGACTTTGCCCTAGCTCCAAGAGCAGCCAACTCCATCGACCTACAATTGAGCGTCATGATGACAATCAATGGCACGGAGTTCGGTGGCAAGTTTTCCCATAACCGACCCGTAGTAGCAACTCTTGCTGCGTTCAATTCGGAAATGTATTGCATGCAGACGTGCATGTGCTTCTGTTTGGAATCAATTTTCTACGCTGCATATCATTGAAACTTGGATAATAATTTGCGCTGATAATACCAGTTTTGCATGCGAGTTATCGCTTCTTGGTGCGCCGAGTGCTGGTAGCACTAGTGGAGATGTTCGCTTGGAGAAGAGTGGATGATTGGAGTGTTTTGTTGGGGTTGATGCCATCTAATAGACTGCGCTTAGCACATAGATGCATAACTGTCTGGTCGCTTTAGCAGAGTTGCCCGATGAGTTTGTCAAATATGCATACCCACAAATTTCTGGATCCATTAATATTGATGTGACGGTCATCATTAGGGTATAGCACGGGTATGGGCTACACCGCGGGTTACGGGTCTACGGGTATGGCGGGTACGGGTAGGCCCCCGGAAGCTCCCTATGATGTTCGGCCGTCCAGACCCTCCAAAATGGCCCTCAAATAGGCACGGTTCTGAGCGTCGAATAGGCAAAATCGGACAAGGGTAGTCACATGTCACGGAAATGTCACAGCGGTAGTGTGACAAAGCAACATTGTGTTTGGCGGGTAAAATTTAACGAAGTATTCAAGTTAAAGATACAACGAGCTAACAGAACTATGTTCTCAACATGCACCCGCCAGGAATCTTTAACTTCGGCAACTTCTGCAGAAATGCAACAGAAGTCAGTGTAGTCTAATGCTTCTCTGCATCAGGGGACAGCTTGCAAGCTCCGCTGCGGTCGCCTATGAGTGCCTTCTTTCCGAGGTTGAAAACAAGATGGTTGATTGAGGCGTGAGTGTGAAGGTCGAATGTGCACTGTTGGCATGTAAAATGTGGTGCTACTTTTGGGGTATCGTCCTCAGAGTCAGAATCGCAGCCAGCATAAACAATTTTCATTGACTAAGATGAGGCATGAGTCTTGGCACAAAAATTGAGTTGCAAAGAATGCTCACAGAAGTTTGCATTGGAAGATACACACAGAGGGAAAGACTGGACAGTCCTGCTGTGCTTGGAGCAGCAGTGAGTGAACCATAACGACTATTAGCACCTTTTTTATATATGTCCAGCACTTCGCCGATGTACTTGTAAGTACTATTGCACATGATAACAAACACACCAGGCTCGAGTGGGTTGAAGTGCATGACATTTCGAGTGGCAAGATTGGCTGCGACTAATCAAAAGCCTGAGTAATATTCAGGCGACACACGTCAACTTGAATACAGTATTGATCACATACCAACATCAAGCAATGCTTTCCGCAGCGCCTTGGCAGCAACTTGCCACCGTAGTTCCCCTGTCTTCTTCTGACAGAACGGACTTGGCAAGTAGATTCTCGTCGAGCAACATTTAAAATTCGATAGATAAGTTGAAAGATGATTGGCACCCATTGATTGATCTGATCATTCACACAAACCGAGGTCAAAAAAGCCTGCCCTGAAGGTTGACTGAAGGCCTAAAATAGGCAAGAATCGGACAGACATCAGGGTGTTTGGAGCACTGAAGTGGCTCCCCAAGGCGTCAAATAGGCAAAAAACGGACAAGGAAAACACAAAATTTGGGCCTCAAATAGGCAAATTTTCGGCCGAACATAATAGGGAGCTTCCGGGGGCCTGTACGGGTACGGTGTCAAGATGTGCAACCCGTGGTCACACCGTACCCGTCAGCGCGGTATACGGGTATGTTCACGGGTTGTCGCACTATCTCCAACTCTTCAAGTTCTCCGCGGTGGATTCGCCACCAACTACGATCCTTATTTTTCGGAGGTCGCTTCAATGATAAGTTCTATCCTATATCTCGCTGCTTCAACATTCCTACCTGTTTGTATTCTTCCGTCTCGGAGATTCAACAGTATAAAGTGAGGTATGCAGGCTCTACAATTTTCGATATTTCCATTCATTCCATCATCATGGTTAATCAGCCTACTGCCAATGACACTGCCTCGCTCGCTGAGTCTACCTCAATGCATTCAGATGTATCATCGTCTCCGAGTATGCAGTCCATTGTGGATAATACCGTAAAACGCCGTGTTACGCTGGTCCTTCCAAAAGCAACCCCCTCCGAGTTGCACTCCACTGCTCCGGAAGTAATTGACATCGACGCTGAAGAAAATGATGCTGCTCCCGCCGTCGAACAGGATGACGAAGCTGATCTAAGTACGTGAACTTATTCTCGTGTCTACATGGACCTAGATTAATTTTTACCTACAGATGCACTGAAGAAAACTTGGCGTTCGGCAGTCTATACTTTTCGAGCTCGATGCTGTGGCTGTCCAGTATGACAATGGATGTGTAGTTGCCGAAAATTTCTTCCGTTGTGGGGTACATAGATCGTTACAAAGTCTCTGATCTGAGGTGTCGACTCCAGCTGCACACGTCTCAGTAGAAGACAAGGCACGACAATGTGCTGATGACTTTGGTGACATATCTCTTGGCACAGCAGGGTCTCTAGCAGACGAACTTGATGACTATTTGCGACAACCAGTGGAGAATCCAGTTTTCTCTGCAATTGGGTCCATAATCAAAAAACATGTCCTAACTTGCACCGGATGGCACTCGATTACCTTAGTATTCCTGGTAGGTCATGTACCATTGCTCTCGCGAGCATCACATCTTATGCACACTATTTTAGGGCGACTCTCGACTGCAGTGGATCACAGAGAACAATCGACCTGTGAATATTATCAACGACCGTGCACTTCGCGACCTATCGACCCGTGCATTCCTTTGTCTTGGCTCATGGCTCCGCTGTGATCTGCTAGCACCCGAGGACCTCATTAACGTCATGAAGTCTCTGAAGAAAAGAAAACGAGAGGACGAGAGTGTCATGTGATGTTATTAGACCTATGTAGTGCTACTACTTCTTGTACTCTTCTTGTATGTACCCGCGGGTAAATGCGACACCGCGGGTAGGCTGCTATACCGCGGGTTAGTAAGGGTTATACCGTACCCGTACCCGTACGGGTACGGTGTTGACGGGTACGGGTACGGTGTGGATCTTCCGACCCGCGGGTATACCCGTGCTATACCTGTGACGGTCATCATCGATTCCACTGTGCGGTTCAACGTGAACAGCGTCCACTTCCTTAATTCGAGCATGTCAAATTTTCCAATGAAAAAACAGCCAATCACGGTTTCGTCGAACTCATGAACAAGAATCTGGACAGACGAAATTCCGTTCAAATTTAAAAGGTGATGAGTGTATGGACAAACTCATCGCACCCGATGGTGTTCCCACGCCCTCTCCTCTCACAACGTTTGAACTTTGGAGGCTCAGGCAATCACGATGGAGTGTCCTTAAAACAAACGCTTCATTTCATACATGCTTCGCATTGACAGTGGATACTGGCCTCGTGTCGAAGATTTTGTTCCGCACAATAAGTATGGTGAGTAACGAAACACACCCACCAGATGCTGAACAGTAAGCAGGATGTATGCCCTCATTCACTTGTAGCAGTCACTCGTGAATGCTGTAGTTCAATTTTAGACAAGACTTACTTGTCACGCATTTTTCAAAATGATGTATTATCTTCTGACTCCCATGGACCCAAGCGGTAAATTCTGAAACTCGAGAATCAGTGCGACACTTCAAGCTTCATGCATACGAGTTCTCTACACGCCTTTCTCTCGAGCTAGATGAAGAAGTGCCCCAGTTGGACTAGTGGCACAGCTTGGGAACATTCACTGTGAGTCTTTGTTACACAGTACGAAGGGCTGAAGCAACTATGACTCTTCTCAATTGTGTAATTGGCTCGATATGATCACTCGATGACTCAAGCACCGCTAATCTGCAAGTGAGGTTGTACCCAACAGCTTCTACCCAAATTTGTCCCTTTCAGTCCCAGTTAGAGATGAAGAACAGCACAAAAACGTGGTTGCGCAGTTTCTGTTGATTGGCTTACTCAGTTTGCGAAGCAACACTGCCCAGCAACATTTCCCGTTCGGAAAAACACTACGAGGACACGGGAATTCATGATTACGAGTTATTCAGGATTGATCGGGCATATTAAATTTGTCCCACAGATATTGCTTCAATCCCAAGGATGATTCGTTGTCTCCATATTGATTTTTTCTTTTTTTTAGTGGAAAATTGTGGGTATGCAGATTGAGTGCAGTGTCAGTGGCGGAGGATACGAATTCACTAGTAATGTCTCATTTGCACAGTCATTCATCAATGTGATCAATTTCGCTTCCGCCCAGGTTAGTGTTTTTCCTGCCGCCCCCGGCGCTGAAGGAACAAAATTCCTGTTTCATTCTGAATCTGTGTGACGTCAAGTCCTTACTGTGAGGAATGGTTTTGCTGTTAGGTGATTGAACAGTTGATTAATATTGGAGAATGAGGTAGGTCCTTGTCAAAACGACATATTCATGTGCTTGTCGTTAGTATGATTACTTGGATGCAAAACCTATTTAATGGGAGCCTGGGTAACGTCTCGGGTCAGGCTAGAACTCGGGACCGCCCAGGTAAGTTGTAGATAGTAGATACCACTTTCAAGTTTCTCATCACAAAGCCGAGGAACCTGTCATCACCCACAACATCCATTGGGGCATACCTAACTCCCTTCGGAACGTATGGGTTTCCGATCTGCTCCAGATGAACTTCCTCTCCTTCGTAGTTCACCCAGAATGCTTTGAACTTCAACCCATGTGAAGATATCAGGAAATTGAGTTTTTCGCCAGTGTCTCGCGTTTTCCACTGGCAAATTAACGCCAGGCGACGGTAGCAGTTTGGCCTATTAGCGTCTGGCCAAGGTGCCTGGGGATGCTCGCAGGCAATGACACCTACCCAGGGCAGCTGGGAGAGGCCATCTCCTGCCTGCATCCCACTAAGCAGGGAGTGGCGTGAAAGACCTATTACAGATAACGGCGTATGGCCTCCTGCTATACAGGGACCCAAAATTGGGCTTGAAAGCAAATGAGGGAGCCGTATCTAAGTCAAATATAGTCGCTTACGCCCATACACGTCCGGCTTTTGGGTTTGAGAGAAAATGTGGCAGAATGTTGCGTGTCCAGATATCGCGTGTGTGGAGGTCATTCACCACTCCCTGTACCTGAACAGTTTGTGGTGGATAGACTTCTCGAAAAGTGATGTCTACAATATGGTCGGGGCATGGTTTCATGCAGTAAATTCTCATTTTCAGGTAAGGAATCGGAGCAGTGAGCACTGGTATTGATATTCGGATAAAGTCGTAATAGCCACAACTTGAATAGGAAACCAACGTTGTGCCGACAACTTTCAATTAATATTCCTAGGATTCATTCCCCTGTGTTGTCCTGTAAGGGAAGATTAAGTATGAGAGATGAGGCGCAGCCAGAACAGTTAGGAGGTGTTCGGCTTCATTCAAATAGAAGTTTGGAACGATATCCATTTGATACCGATATGTAATATACAGCCTTAATACAGCCCTAAGAAATTACCAAAACTGAGTCTGGGCGAGTCAGGTTCCATCTGCCATAGCCCCTTCGCCGCCTTCCCGTATACTTGGGGAAAGGAACCCTAGATCCATAGCAGTCATTCTCTTTTTCCCCTTCGTGTCCTCCGCATAATTCTCGTAAAAATTTGTCTCATCTCTCCTTGACTTCCCAACCTCTCCCTCCTCTTGGTCACCGTCCCCGTCGACGCCTTCGCCCCGTCGACCAGGTCCATCCCAGAAGTGGAAAGCTTGGCTGTGCACTCCGTATGAAGTCGGAACAACTTCCAGCAAGTCACCTCTCGCAATTTCAATTGCGGGTATCTCGCTCGCAGGCAACCCGATCAGATACGCAAGAAGACATCGGATGACAGAAGAGTGTCCGATAATCAAGAGGTCTTCTTTTTCACGTTCCAATTCAATCAGGATGGGTTCCAGGCGGACTAAAGCCAAAACAGATTTTTAGAACACAGATAACATAGATAAATATACAAGAGGAAGTAGTATTACCAGATAAATCGTGATAACTCTCAGCTCTGGGAGCGCGGAACGCGTATGGATCCTTAACGAATCTTGCCCACTCCTCAGAGTAGAACTTCCTCGCTTGATCGGGAGTGAGGCCGTCCCAAACCCCAGGGTTGATCTCGGACATCTGCGTCTTCTCAATCACCTTGACTTTCAAAGGCGAGCCGGTGGTAGCTTTTGTTTCTGTCAGCTCTCCAGCTTCGTCAGTTGTTACCACATTCCGTGCAACCGCAGACTGTGGCGCGGTGGCAGCAAGAGGAAGTTGTTGCGGAATTGACGTGGAAGGTGTCGGGGTCAGGAATGGCCAAGCGGTGTGGTGGGCACGACGCCGAGTTGAAGTCCATATCTAATGAACTCTGTTTGAAAATCAATCTGTACAACAAGGGTCGAAAGCCACGTACAACTAGACGTCTATCATTGGGGTCGAACCCACGCTGCTCGAGTGATTTGGCACGTCGCTCGACCACGAACTCTTTCAGCCGTTCAGCGTACTCCCAACCAGCAGGAGAAAGATCCGAGTCGGCTTTGTAAGAATGTTCAATGAGTGATTGCCCGGACTGTTAGAATACTATGAATCAAGTCACAGACATATTATACTTTGCTACCTACCCTAGCAAAGTAAATCATGCGCGGTCTGTTGTGAATATTCATGAGGAAGAAGACGATTCGCGACTGCCCATGGGATTAGTCGTCTTAAAACAACAACTTTGAATCTTCCCCACCTGCAAATAACCACGGATGTTCTGTGCGGGGATTAATTATGTCAGCCGAAATTAAAGTGCGTCTGGACATACGTTGACCATGATCTTCTCGCCTACCTAATTTCAGCCGTGCAGGTAAACCAAAAGATGAAAGAAGATTCATATACATGGGACACACATTTATTATACGGATAAATGGCCAAGTTGTTTCTTCAACCGTCTCATACGATTTTTCGCGATCACGGATTCGCCCATAGTAATCTTCCACTGCCTTGTCTGGATCCCAGCCGCGATACTACACCAGATTCAGCAAAAGGGTGGGTGGGAAGGTGAGGGAACTCACATCAGGAGAGGATATCTTGACGTTCCTGATATTAGTCTCTATAACCTCTTTGTTATCGCACACAGACTCTACACCGAAGGAAAATAAGCGAATGTTGCCCAATGGATATCATGGTGAGACATACCAAGGATGATCACATGGATTCCCTGCTTGTCGTACTTCTCTGCTAGGGCCTGCCGCGTCGTTCGTGATCCATTGTTGGCATCATAAATCACAACCTGTCCACCGGCCTCAAAGAAGTCCTCAAAGAGCTTTTCGCAGCCATCCGACACCATCTTGCGCAATGCCATGGTCTCTGGACTCTTCTCACCTGTTAACGGTAGCAATTCATATAGGATTCAGAAGATTGGAAGTATGCGCACCTAACGTGAAGTAATCTGGAGGCAGTTTCTTGGTACCACCAAGGGTCTTCCGTCGATAGTCACCTAGAGATACGACCTGAGTCTTCACGCCCATCCATCTGAGATAACGTTCAAGCGCGCGAGAAATGTGTGTTTTGCCACGAGCGGGTAGGCCAACTGTCAAGATAAGAATCTTTCCAGCATGAAACAGCAAGCCCGAAGCCGTTGTGTAGAGAGGTGCTGCCATGTTTCGATGTTGAATATATGCACCTCGCCTGATTGGGATTTGCGCTGGTACACCACAAGGAAAGGTCAATATAATATTTGCGCAGTCACTTATCTTATCTCCCACGGCAACTAGGTTTGAGACTAATCAAAAAGTTATAATTACACTCCACTAGTGCCAAAAAGAAGTCTGAAAATTTCCCATTAGCCGACTTGAACGACTGACCTCGTCATTACTAGTGACGCGCTCTACCAACTGAGCTAAACGGGATACACTCTTTTCAGGCGCCCATGTAGTCATATCCACTCCACCTTGCTAGCTACCACACTATAAGTACCCTAGACAGACAATTACACGAATGAAGAACAGTCATTCCTTCAATGTCGAAGGTTACTGCGCGGCTCCTCTCACTACTGCTGCATACTGTAGCGTCGCTTGCCACCACACCACCATCCCAAGCCCCAGCAGACCGTGAAATGTACCCCACACGACCTCAGGTGTTAGATTCACGCTATAAGATGGTCATCGAAATAACCCTAGGATCACAGGTAAAAAGACTCACGACTCAAAGAAGGGACCTAGGGTGTGAGGAATGAACCTCGGGGTCTGAAACAGAATTGTTGACACCACACTGTGGTAAATACAGAATCCTATTGCAAGTGCACGCTTTCCTGGTAGAAATTCTGGTTGCGAAACGTCATTCACCTCATATTTATTGAAGCGGCGTGCGAATGATACCTGGTAAAGGATACGCCAGGAAAGCAGTGATGCAGGATCCAGTGACCAACGCGGCATACAGCTGGGTGATGTCAACAACTATACGCGTAATGAACCTTGAAATAAGCAAACCTTCAACATGACTACTGTGGTGTTGTTCATTTGCAGAAAGGGAAGACTCTGTGGGGACCAGAATGCCTGGAGGGCCAGCGGCGCCTCCAACGCGATATGCAACAGGAATACAGCAGATCTAGCTAATGTTAGGTGCATCGTTAGTATAATGAAGCTTGGCTTACAACGGGCTGCGTGCAGCTTGTGCAGACATGATAAATCTGGAGAGGGAAAGTGATACTAGTCCTGCGAAGGAAACTTCGAAGTACCAATCATGAAGGTCACATGAATACTAAATAGACATGAACCGAGTTATGTAAGCAAGGTTTGGCTTATCTGTTCGGTGCCTGACATGGAAAGTTGGTTTATGACCCCCGTCAACTGAGCTCGGCGGGTCTTTCCGAAGGATTTTCGCGGACAATCACCTTGTTTTGATTCAACAAGTTCGCCGATCAGAAATAGTCTCCTGTACTAGCCTACCTGCAAAAGGACTATATGTCCCCTGCCAAAGGATAGGCGCACGCCTGACTTATAAGTAGCGGCCGGTATTCCACTCGAGTCAAACCTTTGTTTAGCAAGAATAAGTATACATGTTTTGATAAGACGAAATCAAGGGAAATAGTTGGCATAGACCAGCAGCATGCCCTTCAGTCCTCAGCATCGTCCGCGTCGTCCCCCTCCGCAACGGCACCCAGTGATGATTGTCGGAAAGTCGAATAAGCTTCAATGGCATCGAGATCTTGTTCAAGATCTATGTGCTCCCCTCCAGCTGCATCTCCAGCAATGGCACGCAGTCTCAGCACCTCTCTCCTCAGATTCTCGATTTCGCTATCTCGACGCTCCACCCGACCCTTGAGGGTTCGAATAAAATCGTTTCCGCATCTGAGTAGCTGCAGCTTGCTGACACCTTTATTTGGACCATCCCCACCAGCTTTCGGTGGACCTCTAGGGGGTAGAGCACCCGGAAGGATCGGTTCATCAGGAAAATTTTCATCAGAAGGTAGCGGAACTGGCGGGAGCAGAATGCGCAAATCATCATATGCAGTCTTCAGAGAATCACGGCGTTTTTGCTCAGCGTCCTTGTGCGACTTGCGATTAGGAATAGGAGGTGAGAGTGCAGAAGAGCCTGCATTTACAGACGATGGCGTGCCAGCTGTTAACACGAACAGGAGTTCACACAAAATATTTCAACGATATTTAGAACAAAAGCGCACCAGGTAAAATCAGCTTAGGTCCAGGACTGATGAACGGCAGTGCACCCTTCTTGGATCCTTTGGTTGATGCACCGCTATCAGGCGCCATCCTGGCCCTAGCGGGTTCTTTTGCTCTATCAGCTTTCTGAGACGTGGATGCTGCAGCGGTAGTGAGGCTACTGCTGATACCCAGACGGCCAAGATTCATTATGCTTGCTGGAGTAACCGGAGTCATCGGCGATGCCGCTTCATGAGTGCTCGGTGCTGCAGAATTGGGAGGAGATTGGCGAGGTCCCGGAGGTGCGGGGGGCGGCATCGACAAGTCGACAGGGGACGGCGAATCTGTCTCCATTATGGTGCTATTCCTCCGGGATTTTGTGGAGCGCAGAAGAGGGGTATTCGTTACGCTCTTGGCATGCCTTATGGATGGTTTCACTGTTGGCGCCGGAGAACTCGTGGAGGGTCCCCGCTTTCGCACCGTACGTGCCGCATCTTCTGCACTTGGTGATATCGTGCGCTTATTCGGGGGACGTTGGGTGTGATATGCCTCAAGCCAGGGGCTTGTCAACGGAGAAATGTCAATGTCAAGGTCTGGAGGTGAGGGAAGCGGCATGGGTGGGCTCGTGTGATGAAAGACTATGTTGGCGGGCGCAGAGCTAGAACCTGGGTGGCGCATGTCGCGAAGATATTGCGGGGAGACGGAAGTGTCATGGGGAGAGGGAAGGGAAACAGGGTCAAGCGCATGGGATGAGTACACGCCTTGGGAAGGATTGGGGTATTGTGGGCCAATACGGCTGAGGAACTCTGGGTTGGGTAAGGGGCGGAGCTCTGTGGAAGACACTACGATGGCGATGAATGATGAATCTGGAGGTAAACCAAATGAATCTCACTAGGAGTTGGAAGGCCACTAAACGTTGCAATCTGATCCCTTGCGGGCTCGACGCTGGTATCATGCGTATTCAGAGCTGACTGTCCACTGATAAGGGCAAGCTGATAGAGATTATACTTAAGCACGACGTTTGAATCACGCTGTTGTGTCTGCTTACCTGCTGCTGAAAAATTTGATTCTGAATTTGATTTTGAAGCTGCTGCAGCTGGTGCAGCTGAGTAAGCTTGTACTGTTGTTCAAAAATGACTTGAGGTGTTAAGCCCGTGGAACTTGGAAGGGCCGGAACTGCCGTGGCGTCCATGCCCTGCATAGACATGAGATTGCTCATGGTCATAAGATCTAATTGTTGATTGAAAGGAGGAGGGTTGGAGGTTCCGGTGAAGTTGAGCATCCCGGAATTAGAGCGTTGACCGTGCGCGGTGGCTGCGTTCATAACCTCATTTTGCTGAGAGTCATGGTCTCGTTGATGGTCAGAGGAAGATTCCGGAAACAGAAAGGCCAAAAAGTCCTTTTGGAGGTTCAGGTTGTTATCTTGACCACGACTTGGGTCCATTTTCCAGCCAAATACCGGTGTGATACCAAAAAACAAAGAGCTTTTAGGATCGTCTGCTGTCACAGAAGGGCAAGTAACAAACCGGCGAATTTAGGAACAGCGTCGTCTTTCCGGGGGAGTGAGTGAGTTCAGGAAGGCAAAGAGGACAAAAATGGAAAATCTAATCTTTCAATCATACAACCCCCCATCAAGTCTACTTTCGTGTCAACTGACCCCTCCACTTATGTAATACATTTTGTTTGTGCCTCGCGTTCTTTGTCGACGCGACTGACCTTGCACCTCCCCTAGAACTTTGCTATCATTGAGCTTTTGAATACCATGTCTACACGAGACCGTCCTCAAGCGCGTATCACTTCTTACCATGGCGTAAAGCGCAATCTTCTTGGAAACCAAGCTGGAAATGTGCCACCTGCATGGCGGGACAGCAAGGACAAGCAGAAAGAACGAGGAAGCAAGATTTTGCTCAGTAGGCTCCCTGTAGATGTTGGGGAAACAGAAGTCGAAGTGCGTGGTTATCCAAATGTCCACCTGAAAGGCACAGGACCACAAGCCACTGTTCATAGGAACTGTTCAAGAAAACCATAGGTCCTCTAAAAGAGTGTTTCGTGATATACAACACACAAGGGCGCTCGAAAGGGATGGCAATCATAACCTTTCAGCGCCCAGGAGACGCAGCTGCAGCTCGTGAAAAATATGATGGAAAACTCATTGATGGCAGTAAGCTATTTAAACTTATTTCTCTTGTCCATTCGGCTCGTTTATATTTATTTTGTGCCTAGGACGTCCAATAAAGATCGAAATAATTGTTGATTCAGATGATGCCGCGGGGTCTACACGGTCTATACCTGCGTCTACAGTTCCTTCGCTACTAGGACGCATCGGGAAAGTCGTGGGTGCTCCTAAGAGCGACCTCCTTGCTCCTCAGAGTCAATCACTGAACACAAACCTTTCGCCCGCGTAAGTTCTTCTTTATTAACTGGTTTCCTGGCTTTATTGACTAAATCTGAATTTTAAGCCCCCCCCAAAAAATTGTAGTATCACCGCGCGCTGCTCAGACTGCTGGAACGAAGGCCACGTCCAGGCGCCGCAAGAAGAAGGGCCCACGACGCCTAAATAAATCAAACGTTTCTCAAAAGTCACTTGCTGATCTCGACCAGGATATGGAGGACTACAAAGCTGCCGCTGGCGGTCAGAGTGGTGACCAGTAGTTCATGCGTATTCCCTTGGGAAGCATATACATTCACCTATATTGTACACCGCGCTATTTGTTTGAGAGCAAGGACTATAATGAGATAATTTAATTGGTGTCCTCAGGGTAGCCCGACGTCCAGATTTTTTTTACGCAAGATTTGTTGAAGATAACTGGTCCACTATATAATTCCACCTATCGCGTGAACCTACACGGAACAGAATTTCGATAGATCCCGCGCTGCGGCACCTCCTGACCCCAGTATTACGACCGCGGTCTAAATACATACCCTTTATAATTAGATCGGGAAGATGCGCTACACTGGTTTTGACGTACGTACTTGAAAGCAGTCCAATATCATATTCCTTTGCAATTGTGAAAGAGGACTATGATCTGTTTTGCTCCGAAATGTTGAACCCCCTTAAAAGTACCCGCCCCCCATTATATGTATGTTACTTATAAGTGATCTTAATGTGTCTTCGCGCGGCATACCGGAAGCAATACAATGTACTTGCAAGTAGTAAAAATCCAGCAACAGTGCAGCAAGATGTCGGCTTTCCGCCCAGTCATCTACCCTGAGAAGACTCATGTGAGCCAGGTGGACGCATCCCTGGATAGTGACTTATAGTAACATGTGTCACTGTTATCAGAAAAATTAAGGAGGCTGTACTACATTGAAACCGAGATCATTGGTTGGTCGCACTCAGACAATATTGTGATCCCAACGTGGAGCATCCGGCGCTTCGCTGGCAGCGCCGGTCACCAAGGACAGAAGCAACAGCCGGGGATGTGTTTTTACCCCGCCGTATTATCACCACTTGTCCCTAAACTCAAATCAGTCTGTAATCTGTCAAGAAACGCCAGCGCCGCAATAAGTAGATGAGTCGATAAAGAAGAGTCAAGTGCAAAAGCGGCCGAGCCTCAGTTCAATCCGCATCACACTGTCTCTCGAAGTGTTCTAACCGTTTGCCAATACCATATAGCGGAGCGGTCGTTATGCAATAACTCCTTGGCATGTTCTGGGGCCAATAATGTTCCATCGAATTCAAGGAAAAAGCGAGCCAGGCGTTGTCTTATGAAGACTTTTCATGTCCTTCATCATCGGTAAGAGTTTTGAAGGGTTTAATAGGCCAAGGAATTAGTGACCAGTCCTTTGTCGCATGAATTTCCCTGCTCGACTGGACCGAGTCGCAGGGAGGCAGACTGCTGCAAACATGCCGCAAGCATATTGTTTCGCAGGGTATCACCTACAAGAGTAAACAATATTTATTTTAAAAGGTTTCACCTGCACAGTTGTATTCCGCCTGAATATCGGTAAATTCTTCTATAACATGACAGCCGCACGCTAGCCTCCAGGCTGTGATTGGCGTCCTTGATCTGTCCATCGAATTTAGTGAATATGACTGAAGTTGACTCACGTTCTCCAAAATGAAAGTCCACGTTCATTCACGTGTATCTGCTCCACTATGAGAGATGCTTAGGTATTAGGCCTCGTTGTGCCCCATAGGGAAATACATCATCGCGGAGTGATGGATTCTCCAAGCACACACCATAGGCGTGTGTCAGTGCGTGATTTACGGTGGTAAAGAAGACCCGCTGAAACCTACAAAGTAGGACAGATCTAGGGCTAGTGCGTAAATTATCGACCGTCTTAATAATTCAATTAAAAGGCGCGAAGGTTGAGGCTCGACAGCTACGGCATGCCGCAATAACACCGTGAGGCCCTATCCGTTTGTCGTGGAGGATGCGCGGGAGAGACTCGGGATCTGGAAGACCTTCTTCTTTGTTCTTCGGGGCTTGAATAGTTCCTAACAGCGAGTCCCCGGGGGCGGCCAGCCGCAGAGATATTTTTACTGGCTGAAGTCAAATGGACCACTGGTAAGCGCCTATCGAGAACCAAGATGCTGTGGAGCCTCTGTTAGAAAAATCAGCACCATTCGGGGGATGCTGATTTCATCTGATTGCGATGGATAAGAGTATTATAGCCTATCATAGTTCACAATAGAGCAGGATTGGGAACATGGCGGGAGCGCAGTTCCTGGAATGTTCCCAGACCATATCGGTGCTGGACAAAAACGTGCAAGGTTGCACAGCAGCTGCCACATAAGGCTGTGTGATCAAGCTAAAGAGGGGAAATGACTTATATTTTTTGTTTGAGCCACTGGCCTGGCGCCTCCTGGCGCAGGCTGGTGACCAGGATCGTACAGAATGATCATTTTTCTGGGGGACTTCCAAAGAAGCGTGGAAGGTTCCGTGATTGATATGGTTATGGTGTGGAAGAATCAACGATGATTTGTTTGTGGGTGCTTATCCTTTTGCCGTAAGTGTACAACAAGCAATAAGAATTACTTTAAAACACGACTCCACTGCGCATTTCTTTTATACCTCCCCCTACTCCATGCCCCTCTCAACAACGATTCGTTTGGTTCCCCACCACCAGCCAATGATTCTGGCGCATAAGCGACAGCGCCGCACCGCTACTAGTGTCCTCGCTGGCGATTTCGATCTTCGACCTCCCCGGGATGTACTTACTAGCCTACTCAATGGCGTAGCGCCCTACAAGGAAGTTGAGAAAGAGGAAGAGACGCGTAGAACCAAAAAGAAAGAGAGGAGGGAACGTCTGAAGGAAAAACAAAGGACAAAAGCCACCTCCAAGGTTCCAGAGAAACCTATCAAAGTGGAGAGTGCCACTGCACCTCCCCCTGCGCCCATCGTAGCTATCCAATCAATCAGTGCCCCACTCATGCAACCCTCCTCCTTCTGGCGTGCCCGCGGGACGAGTTACCGACCTACTATACACATTGCGACCATGCAGCGCTCTGTATCCGTTACACCGCCCCCAATGGCGTATTCTCCACAGTCTACCCCTGGTCCGTCAATTTCTTCAGCCACATCCCGCACATCATCAAAGCGCCCCCGCACACCTGCGGATGACTACCCCGATTTTGAGACCTTGAGTCACTACAGAAGCGCTCCACAACCACGAAAGAAGAGAATTGCTGTGAAGAAGGGCTGGAAGGGTTGGGTGGAGGGTTCGCCACCGCCGTCCGAGAAGCTCATCAATCTAGACGCAGTTCCTGTGCTACAGGAGAGACGCACGCGCAGTGGCAAAAGCTTCGACGCAATAGGTGTTGGAAAGGATGGCTGGGTATAAATGGTCCGATATTTCACCGCCTTACTGACCGCTGCAAAATATGATCTGATGAACAATCTACAGCTCCTCACGCACTGCATCATATTACCGCCCTTCTCATCGCGATGCCCTTTGGAATCACATTGATACCAGCCCATGGGTCGGAAAGGATCTCGTCCGAGCTGAAACTTACCCCCCTTTCGTATACTCCCGTCACCATGTTATCCCCTACTCAACTGGTTTCCTACACCTCTATCTCGCTCATCTCAATAACTATAGCTACAGTATATGCACAGATATATCAATTTTGGTCCTAGTTCTGTATTTGTTGTACCCCCTCGTCTTAACATTGAATCTTGTCGTCTTCCGTTATTTGGTCGAGTGTCATTTTGCCGGCTCTCTTTATCTACCTGGGTCCTTTTGCTACATATGTGTATGTATAGTGACCGATTTTGATGTCGGCCGATGAACGGAATTCCTAATAATCTGGGATTGCACTTCCCGTAGTATGCAGGTTATGAGGAAATTTGGATCCACAGCTTGAACAGATGTTTCATGATCCAATGAAATACCGATGCACTGCCCGGTTCAAACCGGGTCTCCCTGCCATCGCGTTCGGTCAGTGCAGTCACCACAAGTGATCGGACTGATTGTGCCGAGATGCCGGAGGCTTTAGAATTCAACAAAGTCAAACAACCATGCAGCAGTACTTCAGTATTCCTTTTGTCACAAACCAACACCACACAACTGAAAGATTACGAAGAGTAAGTCAATAGACCAGTCTTCATTAACAATAGTCATCACGGGTCTTGCTTGTCCTACATCCTAATCGTCTCAGGTTGGAACGGAGTGTGCTTCTCTCCATTTTCCCAGATCAAACCTCGGTCGGAACTCGCGCCCGTTTTGCTGCCGACAGAATTCACAGTCTGCAGACTTCTGCTATCTAACTCACGGCTAGCTCAAAATGATGTCTGTCATGTCATTTCCTGCACTCCCATCTGCACCGTCATGGTTCCCTGGACACATGAACCGATTCACAAAGCAGCTTCCAGCACTGCTGTCCCGCACAGATGTCGTCCTGGAGCTCAGAGACTCTCGTCTGCCTCTTACTAGTATAAACAACAATCTAGAAGGTAAGCTTATCTCCTCCGGTCTACCTATTACTCGCTCCCGGTGCGCAGCCGCTTTGAGGCCCAAAACATTATCTTGGTCTAGTTTCAGTTCCACCTTATAATTGCTTCCGCTGTCACCTATGTGACTATTATCTTATTCAGGCCTTCCTCCGTTCTTTCTCCGTTCTGGGCTCAACCTATTTTTCGACGGGTAGCATTTTTCGACGGGTAGCATTTTTCGGCTCTGACAAATTCTATTTTTGACAGGTGCTATCAACAAATGGAGGGCCGAGCGGGGACACCACTCTACCCACGTCACCCCCCCTTCCACCACTACATCTAGGAATGCGTTCCTAGGATATGGAGGTCCAATCTGCGAGCGTATCGTGGTCTTGAACAAGCGCGACTTCGTCCCTGAATGGGGCATCGAGGTAATACCTTCCTCTATTCATCGTGCTAGCTCATACCCTTTAATTATAGCCCTTTAAGAGAGCCATGAAGGCAAAATTCCCTGATCAAACGGTGCATTTTGCTTCTTGTAACAAACCACGAGACATAAGATCCCTGAGCGAGATGCTCGTAAGTATGTCGCTAATTTTCTGGACATGCCTACCGTTATTTTTCGTCACAATGGAGCTGACGAAAAATGTAGATATAGCTAAGAGGAACCCTCATGCAACTGAGATGAATGTCCTGGTAGTTGGCATGCCTAATGTTGGCAAATCAACATTATTAAATTCCCTTCGCAATATGGGTATCCCAGGTCGTGAGTTTAAAACATACATTGGCCCCAAAAATGAGTTAAGCACGTCCACCCAGGAACACCAAAGGCACTACAGACATCTGCACAGCCTGGCCATACACGCGCCATCTCGACCCGCCTTAAGCTCTCAGAAGACCCGCTCGTATATTCATACGACTCGCCCGGTGTCATGCTACCATTTCTTGGAAGAGGCGACCGGGGTGCGGAGCGAGGAGTTAAGCTTGCTCTAATAGGTAAAATGGATTTTATCACCGGTGCACTTTTAGCTGAAATATACTTTACCACAGCCGGAATCAAAGAGAGTTTATATGACATTGAAGCGCTTGTTGCATACTTGCTGTATAGGCTGAACGTGTTAAATCCTATTTGTGCGTCTGCTGTCGTACTATCACTGTCTTGTGGTTCTGATATAATATACACATAGCGCCAGCATACTTGACACTCCTCCCGCCTGGTTCGCATCCGTTTACAGATGTAGAAGATTTTTTGGAACACCTTGCGATGCGGTTTAATATGCTGTTACGAGGGGGCAAGAAGGACACCGTGAGAGCAGCAAAGTGGTTCGTAGAATGGTGGCGCAACGAAGGCGGTCTTGTCTCTGCTTCGGTCCCAGAAAATCTTCCGACGGGGTCGGATAGAACTCACGCTCCGTTACTGCGACGTGGATGGGGTTTCGATTTCGAATGGACGGTGGACGCGTCTATGAATTCCATCGGCGGAGGTTTTGAATCAGCGGTCCAGATGAAAATGGAAGAGTGCATAGATGAATCGATGAGGGCTGCAAGCGAGGACGAGCGGTCAGGAGTCGGGATTAGTACGACCCAAGAGAGGAAACGTAGCTGGCAGGAGAAGCAGTCCATGCGCGCTGCAAAATCCAAGGCGAAGTTTGCTGCACGTAAAGCTGCATAATTATCCACGCTGTTTTCTACGGCACCCTGCATTGCTTACGGTTTATTTGTAGCCATATATTGTTTAGCTGCGCGCGACCACACCAATACTGGTACCTAGCGCACCCACTGTGTCCTGCAAAATCTCGCTAGCAGACACGTTGCCGCGGTGATCCGTGTGGCTCGGGGTGCAAAACTGGGCGTACAACGTAGGGATATAATATACACACATGTTGCGACCACGATGTGACAGGTACAAATGATATGTTAATTCTAGAAGTCCAAATAATCCTTCCCCGTCCCCCAGCTCTGCGCACCTACGCCCGTCGTGCCATATGGGTCCTCTGGCACATTGCCCTCAGTTGTCTTGAAGGAGAACTCTCGCTTGAACTTTGCCTCGAGCGAGGATATTGTGGCAATAAGTTTCGTACAGGCTTGCTCAAGGACAGCTTGCGGTGTCATGGTCCCATCCGTCTGGATTTTCAACAGGAAATAGGGATGCAGTGGATGAGGCACTTTGTATCCGGCAAAGAGCACTTGAGGCATCGAAAGAACTTGTCTGGAAGACAATTCACACACTCCAGGAGGTAGAATACGGGTGCTTATTAGAGACGTACGCGCGAACCATGTTACCCAACGTGTGGTCTTGCTTTACGATCTTGAAAGTGGCTGCATTGGGGATTTTGGTGTCTTCTGTGACTTCGACGCTGTGGCCCATCTGTCAAGTGTCTACCTTTATGATATAATTGCAGAAACGCACGGTTTCTCGCCGTCTTCGAGGACAAAAAGTTCAAATCTGTTTGGCGCATTCATAACGGCTGTAAGGAAGCACCATGGAGACGTGCATAAGCTCGCAGTGGCGAGGAAGAGTCAGGCGGTCACGAACATAGTTCAATTCAACACAGTATAGGCGATGACAATTATCAGGTAGAGCCCTGTTTGTTCTCCTATTCTCGCACCTACTTTCTTTCTTGGCCAGTAAACTAGTGGTGGAGGTTGTCAGTAACGAGCTATCAACACAAAATATCAGAAAACAAATGCGTTCACGAAAAAGATTCACAATAAGTATATCCGGTCACAAAAGCCATCATTTGCGCACTAATTGAAAATGAAACTCACCTATGCTACAAGGCCCTGAAAAGAATGAAGCCGTTGAGGGTAGGGGTTTGGTGCAAAGCCGACTTTTGAAACTCCGCTATAACCACCGACAGTTCTACATCGAGACACTCAGAGGCAAGGTCACCGACATCAACACTCGCGCCTCAAGGTCAGTTCATGCTCGTTTATTGCGCCCCGTGTATCCAGCAGGAGATTCTACGCGACCGGAGCAATCGAACGGAGGTGTCGTTATACTGAGAGATGATATCTTGCTGCTGGATGGATGGGGCTCGACTTGGATGCATCAGATTATTGATATGGGATACTTGGTTTTGCAGAAAATGCCGACCCACCTCTCGAAGACTCGCAAGCACCGCGGCCACGTCTCTGCCGGTCACGGTCGTGTTGGAAAGCACCGTAAACATCCCGGAGGTCGCGGTCTCGCTGGTGGTCAGCACCACCACCGGTGTGTTTGATTTGGTATCAGGCTCTTTACAGCAAATTAAATTTGATAACCCTCAGCACCAATTTCGATAAGTATCATCCTGGTTACTTTGGTAAAGTTGGTATGCGCCACTACCACTTAACCCGCAACACACAATGGCGGCCTATCATTAACGTTGATAAACTATGGACGCTTGTACCTGAAGCGGAAAAGCAAGGGCTGACGGAGAGCTCTGAAGTTGTTCCTGTCATTGACACCCTCCAACATGGCTACGGAAAGGTGCTTGGAAATGGACAGTAAGTTGTAATCTACTTTAATCTCGTACAAATTCTGACTCAAAGGCAGACTGCCCAAACTTCCTTTTATCGTCAAGGCACGTTTTGTCTCGCAGAAAGCAGAGTATGTTGGACTGATCCCCTTTTTCCTGAGAGTATACTCACGCGGTGCACAGGGCTAAAATTAAGGAGGCTGGCGGTGTTGTGTCGCTAGTGGCATAGACTCCGAGTCTTATTATCATTGTTTTTTTTCTTTTACCTATCATGATACTATGACATGCTGCAATAAGAACGCCCATGCCTGATACTTAATCGTGAAGCGTGAAGTTGTGATGATTGGAGCCAGATAGATGAGACCAACAGACTAATTTAGAATGGGTCGGCAGGAGCATCGGCTTCTTCCCACAGCACGAGTTCCCTGAGTTACTAAATACTTATACCTGCTGCGCTTCCTCATCCTGACCCACGAGGATGGCTTCCATCTCTACTTGGTGTAAGAGTTAAAACCTGCTCTTCCGTTTCTTTCACTGTTAATCACAATAAGCGACTTGCAGATCACAATCAGTATTCAACTTGGAATCGCACTCGTCGTCTGCACGCTACTCCTTTCCTAGCTCGTACCGATACCCACACATCTCGTACTGCTACCTCCATGGCTCGCACAAATACACAAGATGCCGTCATCATCAACATGGATGATACTTCATCCAAGAAGGAGAAGAAACAGGAGACCCTCTTCGGGCCTAACATTGGCGTCGTCGGCTCTACGCCCCAGTGGGCTCAATCCATTGGACAAAAGGCTCCCGCAGATAATGTCTCTTCAAACATCATTCAGAACTGGATTTCAAGGAGCAAAGAGGTGTTTCAAGCATCGTCCGATATGCTGTTTTATGTACTGACTCATGGACAGCCTTCACAGCCAACGACTACTCTTCAGGCATTGGTTAATCTCAAGCGGCCGTCACTCCGCTTATGTCCCTTGGCTATCTCATCAGGAGATGATTCGGACCAAGTTGATTCTCACCATAACCATGGTTTGGAATTCGAATATGATTGCGACGCAGCCAAGTGTCGCATAAATGTCAGTGTGGTGCTACCCGCAGACCACCCCTATGCAGAGACCATAGATAGCACAGGCTACTCATGCATTTCCGTTTTCGAATCCATCGTAGACGGTGGTTTTGGTAAAGTACTGCATCTAGATGAAGGTGCAACCCTCGAATTAGGAAGGTTTGAGCACAAGCATACCGAAGCAGAGACTGCCTCTTCTCAGATTACCGGAGTCCCCGAGTCATCTCGGGCAGCAGATATCGTCAACTCTTCCGCTCCTACGAGCAGTAGGAATGACCGTGTTCGGAAACGCTTTACCGGTTTCAATTTCCGGAAGCGCTCCGCCAACACGTCTGTATCAGGACCTGCTCTTGCCGTCGTAGATGCAGAAGCATCTGCACCCACAGTTGAAGGAAGTGAAGACAAGGAAGGCAAAGAGGAGGTGAAGGATGGTGTTCGAGTCACTATCCGGTTGTCAGCGTTGGACGAGGACGGAACCGACCTGTCTGTAGTCAACGAGCAGATAACATATCTCCATGTCATCCGTTTTGGCGCTGCGCCCGATGAAGACAAAGAAGACACCAGACCTTGGGTCGTCGAGGTTGTGAAACGTGATGCCACAGTGCGTTTCGTATTTTTTTAAACCTTACGCTTTTTTCATCTCTTGTTTCATAGATTGGACCTCACACATTCCACTTGCACGAGATTTACGGTCTTTCCTCTCAGTCCACCTCATCCTCTCAACCACAGGCCGCTTCTCCTGCACCGGATGCACATACTTACCCACCCACGTCTGTATCCCCAGCACCTATGCACGACGATGAGCCTTCATCTGAGTGTTTACTGTGCCTTTCTTCCCCACGTGAGGTCATTCTACTTCCTTGCCGTCACCTCGTCGCTTGCAAGGAATGTGCCATCAACATGGTCGAATTCGGTGCAGGCGGCAACATCATTCACACCGAAGAAACCACAGTCGCAACCACAAATGGTGAGGCTTCAGCCACAGAAGCCACAGCTCCAGTACCCGCCTCGATCGCTCAGAACATACGGAGAAAGCGAAAGGCAAAAGGCTGGTTCTGCCCCGTCTGCCGTCGACGTAAGCTACATTTATCTTACTTGCGTCTTCCCTGACATACCGTGCACATACCCAGCTTACACCTCGCTTTTACGGATTTCAACAACACCTCCGACGAAGGATATATCCGACGACGATCATCGTGCGTCCATCGATGAGCATGAGCATGAGGATGGTGAGCACGAGCACGAACATGAGCGCGAGGACGAACACGACGACCACCCTCTGGCAACCACGCCGCCGGCACCTGGCGGCATGCTCAATAACATCCGTTCAGGTCTCATGCGTTTGAGCGTGGCACGTTCTGACGGCGGGCATACCGCCGAGATCACGGAAAACGAGCACCCCGCAGAGGTGCCCGCTTCAATTGTCTAGAGTCCCGCGGCTCGTCCAGTGTATGTGATGTCTAGGCTGATCTGGTGTTTTTTCAATTCCAATTTCTGTCCCAGAGGATTTAATACTTTATATGATTCAGGTCGTGTTTGTGGCTGGCTGTCTCCAAACATTCATTTTGTTTTTGCTCTGATTACTTGTATAGTTTATGTGTAGCTTCATTTCACTTTAGGATCTTTCTTGTACTGGCATCGTATTTTAAATTATCGGATGTAAAATGACACGAACAGTATACGAGTTTTCTGATATCTCGCATCTAATCAAGTAAGGACAGGGGTGACATAGTGTGTAAGTCTCGCTACCTCATAATGCAAGCCTGTCCACAAACGCCCCAGTCCCAGCAACAGGTGACTGCAGAGCATCCAATGCCCACTCCTCCCTCAACCACCTACACACCATCCTAAAACTAGATACTGACCCCTTCTCCTGCACAAGCAGGATCGCGCACGTAAACCCGCTCCCTAACGACGGCTTCCCGAACCCATATCGAAACGTAGGCGACATCGGTCCTGAAACATGATACATGGGCAATCGTGGACTGGCAGGGGTAGGGGAAAGTGGTTGTCCATGCGAAGATGAGGACGAAGATGTCGAGGAGAATTCGATGCGGAACCGAACCTGTTTCTGTGCGACCGATCCTGACATCGTGTCGATAAGGTCGTTCATACGACATCGGAGAACCCTGTGCCCATCCGTCTCCTCGAGGCCGACGATAACACCAAACTGCTCGAGAATGCGAACGGCCTCGTTGCGCGTGGCGTGAATCGTGTCCGTCGAACAGAGTACGTAGGTGTGTGCTTTCCAGTTAAAGAGGTTGGAGAACCAGCCTTTAACTTCGCCGACAGGGGAGGCGAGGATAGAGGGCATGACGGGTGAGGAGATCTGGAGTGGCGAGCCGAGGATGGATCGTTTGGATGGGTGGACTTGTGGGTGCAGATCAAGCGCGGGGGCTGGTAAGATGTTAATATTTGAAAGATAATAGAGAGAAAAAAAAAACCCTTACGTCGTGCCTTTTTGTCTGTTTCTTTCCTGACCTCACGAACACCATAGATACTGTTGCGCAACTCACGACCAACGCGTCCCTCGTTGAGCCTACCACCAAACAGCCCACCACGTGCATGCATGATATCGCTGCCCTCCAGGTACGGCTGTCGGAAGTTGTATTGGTCGTGGTTCTCCTTATTAGCCCCGCTGGAGAATTGGTGATACTCATAATCAACCGTAGTGCCATTCAACGGAGCATATCCATGATGGTTAACAAATGTCTCGCTATATTTTTGAGTCGGAGAATGGAAAGCCTGCTCCTGATTATGCCCCTGCGCCACGGGGTGCCACGCAGAAAGAACGTTCACCCAATCTGGATCAGAGCCCTTCGCAGGCTGCATATCGAGTTCTATCGAGTTCGCTGATACTTGTTCGTTCGCAACAGCGGAGACTGGAATAGGAGCTCTGATGATACAAGGGTTGAGGGCGGGGTGTGCAGGAGCGCCAGGAAAGCGGGACCCCATTGGTGGTGTGCTTGGAACAGTCAAGGGCTGGAACATTTGCTGGTTGTGAGCGTGGTAACTGTGCTGATCCTGATTCGCTCGAGGATAGAGAAGAGAGACAGTTGATGCGCGCGTCCTATATTGGGGCTCGGGGTAGGCATTCGCAGGATCAGCGATGGCGTGGCCAACTCTCATGCTCCTGTGACGTGTAGGGGCCTCACGGGCTGGGGAGGACATAGGTCGGACGCGAGGTGGCCTGGGTCCAATCGGAGACGGAGGTCGGGCTCGTGAAGCTCCATCGAGGAAAGGAGACGCCAGACTAGGTTGCTGAGGCGATGGTGTGCGGGACGGAGGTGGGGGCGCATTCCGAATGCTCTGTAGACGTAGAGAATATGCATCTGCATCGACGCTTCTCTTCGGAGGGGGGGACATATACTGCTTTGTAATTATTTTCATACCGGGAGATACTGGTGTCTCGCCTACATCGAGAATGATACCATAATCTTCTAAAGTCTGCTCGCGATAGTGCTGCAACAAGAAATAGAATGCCTTGGCCAATGTGCCTTCCCCTGGAGAGCTCAAGAGGTCCGCTTTGATCATTTCGATGTCGCCATGTCTCCCCCAGATGACACGAAGAGATTCCAAAAGATCAGGGTCAATACGGGCCGCTGACGGGAGGGGAAGAGCTAATTCGACGACAGAGGGAGCTGGAACATAGACAATCCCGGGAGTTGGTTTGTTGAACCAAGGGTGTGCCATGATCTCGGGAATCTGAGGGCAATTGATAACGTTGGAGACAACAAAGAATCGTCGCTTACCGTAATTCGACGGCTGACGTCTACTACCAGCATGCGACTTAAGAGGTCTTTTGCCTGAGGATCGATGTAAGCAGGGACATCGTACTTGCCCGCCTTAACTTTGGAAAGAAGGATCCTGACATTCTTGTCGTCGAATGGAAGCCTGCCAGTAAGTAACGCGAACAGGATAACGCCGCAGCTCCAGATATCGGTAGCATTGCCTTTGTATTTCAAACCGTTGACAATCTCCGGGCTTGCGTAGTGAGGGCTTCCACAACTAGTCTCGAGCTGCAAGGCAGGAGGAGCAAAGGCGGCCATGCCCCAATCGGCCAATTTAATGAGCGGCGGTTTAAGTGAGTGGATCAAGATATTTTCGGGCTTCAGATCACGGTGAATAATAGAGAAAGTGTGGGCGTAGTTGAGTCCATAGACGATCTGCTTGAAAAAGGAGAGAGCCTCTAGAGGAGGGAGCCTTCCGCGGTTGACAAGAAAGTCGAAGAGCTCGCCACCTTCTACGTACTCGAGTACGAGGTAAAGTTCCTTTTCGCCTTCGAATACATCGTAGATACGGAGGATGTTTGGGTGATTCATGAGCTTCATCATGATGATTTCTCTGTCGATACCCAACCGTTGTTTTTCTGACTTTGCCTGCTGTGTAGCAAGGGAAGCGCGGGAGTTGACTACTGGTTGAAGTGGGAGAATTTTGACGGCGGCGAGTTGGCCGGTACGGCGGTGCTTTGCGATGCGGACGCGACCGCTTGCACCTTTGCCGACGCACTCGCCAATGATCCATTGACCGATATACCTTGGATCTTCAGGAAACTCGAAGGCGCCGTGACCTGCAGCTGCCTTTTCTTTCTGCCAGCGAGTTCCTAGATGAGCGGTATATTTGATGGGGGGCGCCCGAGGGGGTTGGTCGACTATCGAAGTCATTATAATAGATATCTATGGATTTGATTAAACGGTTAATATGCTTTAAAAATATACAGATGAACAGTGCCCCGAGTTGAGAAGCGGTGTATAGAATGCAGTACAGCGTGTAGTGTGTGGGACGAGAAGAAGCAAGCTGCAAGGTTAACGTCGATCTCGAGAAGGTGATGCGTGGGAATTCAAATATTCCCGACATAGCCGATCCCTAGGCCTGTAATGGTCGCTGTATTAGTGGTCAGTTTGTCGCAGCAGGTCAGTGCTTAATGTTAGAACTGGAGGCCGGGTAGTGATTCAGCAGGCTAATTAGCACAAGGAGCGCTTATCGTGTTTAAAATTGTTTCACTGGTATTACGACAGCACCGTGACTGCGGTGACTGTCTTGGAACGGGCTCTCCACACCGCTTCCGAGTCTTGCCTAACATACGCATTGCGTCCACCATCGCAACCTCTACGAATGAACCCAGGAGTCTGAATTAGTCTAACAAAGTCTGATAACAGATTCTTGAGGACTCATCTGACCACCTGGTCACGACATCGACAATGCCCCGATATCGTGCTGCATTGCAAGTAGCTCTCGCTTTCATTCCTTTCGTCTCCAGTTACACTTGGTCCTTCACTACCACACCCCAGCAATGTGCCACCTTATCCCTACAGATATCTGGCTCTGGCTCTCCTCCGTATAGCGTTTTAGTCATTCCATATGGTCCAACGCCTCTCCCGAATAACACAGAGGTCCGCACCATTGTGTATCAACAGTTCGATGGTAGCTCCACTACCACCAGCTTCCAGCTCAAATTCCCGTCCACATCTCAGTTCGTCGCCGTGGTGGGTTTCGTCACTTGCGACACGTCTTGTGTGTAAGCTCACTAGTGTGTAGGTCAGCGATAGCACTGGTTTTGGATCTGGCGGGACTAGCGTTGCTGCTTCAGTGATGAGCAGCAGTGACAGCAGCTGCTTTAACCCAAATACAACCGTTATGCCAGATTTCCCATTCAATATATACCCTACCAATCAGGTCGTGCAATGCAGCGCAAGTAGATTGTGGTGGGATCCTACTCAGGTCGAAGGGTACGCTCTTATCTCCCTTGTATCAAACTCCTTCACAAACGACATATACCAACAGCACTCCAACGTTCCAGGGTGTCATTCCTGGTGGACAATCCTTTTCAATTCCCGAAGGCCAGATAACACAGCTATCTGGCCAGGGTACTGGGTTTAGCTGGACACCCTCTGTCCGCGAAGGCTCCACACTCATAGTAGTTGCTGGTGACGATCGTGGGCTTGGTACAGGAGGAAGTGGGCTATATACCGTCTCACAAGGCATATATCCGAACAGCTCATGTTTGACCACCACCTCGCCCTCATCAACTATCGGTTCTCCCGCAGGTGGTACATACCCAACTAATGCCAGCGGTGCAGAAACTACCGGTGGCACTAGCAGCAGCAGGTAGGCCATATTGTTCACCACCTGGATGGCTATTTTTAATCATCTCCACGACAGTAAAACCAATGTTGGCGCAATAGTTGGTAAGCTCATTTCATATCCGCTTCTTCAATATCCGTCTCACGCACTCTAGGTGGCGTAATCGGTGGCCTTGCTGCACTCGTCATCCTTGCACTCGCAGGGTTTTACTTTATCCGTCGTAAAACCGCAACCAAGGACACCAAGGAACGTCCCGTCGACCTCCTCCAAGGTGATCCAGAAGATGATCAGGATCCAGCACCTGGTGAACTCGGGAATTACTACCATCCCGAACCCTTCCTCGCCACTGAGCCGACAGAAGCATCTTTCATGTATGGACGTGAGGAGGGCAGGGCTGCCACAGTCATGTCAGGCTCACGTTACGGCACCTCAGATCGCAGACAGTCTGCACTTGGGAGTTTCAGCGATATGCGGTCTGCGACGCCTGATTATGAAATGGGTATCACTGGTGGTACTACCATCCCAAGCAGCTCCCGCAAATCTCCCATGCCAAGACAACTCCGGCCTGTTAATATTATTCAACACGACGACGCAGGCGCCGCAGATGAGCAGGCCGAAGCCCAGCCAGACACCGTTGAACTTCCCCCTGCATATACTAATATTCGCAAACCCAATCCAAATTGAATTATTCCCTTTTAACAATTTATTTGCTCACATTCCTAACGGCCTTCCTTTCTTCTTTCGTTCACAATTCACATAGATCAAGGCCGTCGTTCATAATTTTGTGCATGTCCCTTTGTTTGCATTATCCTGCGTACTTATCTCTCCGTCAAAAACTATATCACTTACGTGCATCATGTCTTATATCAGCTACTGTCATGATGTCGCCCAGCTCCACTCGCATTCTCAGGGACTTCAGTATCGTAGTTTCATCCTCACGTACACGGACGTACGTTGCAATATCTCACCATGTAGCTCCGTTTTCCACAATCGCTCCGCAGTCGTGTTCCAGTGTAATCAAATTTTATATATGCGGATATCTATACATAAAGGACGTCGCGTCATTGAGTGTCACCGGTGTTACAAACTTTATATATGACATTTGTTCTCATTACATCATCTACAACCCATTGACAGTCAGTAGTAGTACTCACGTTCGACGTGAACGGGATTTCTTGACTTAACATACTTGCCGGGGTGACACAAATCAGACACCAGCTTCCTTGGAGCAGACACTTGAAGTCTTTTGACGGATCTTCAAAATGACTTGCATGAATGCGAACATGATACAGCCACCAGAAGCGATGCTCTAGACAGCGTGTTAGCCAAGAAACAAAAGTTTAGCTTGACATGGTTCACTCGCCCCAGCAAAGATAACAGCCTTCCACCAGATGTAATGCGACGTCAAGAAAGCCCCACAAATCGGTGCACCTAAACTCAACGTGAGTGACGGTCGAGCAAAATAAACGGCGCACGTGCCCACGAGTGATCCAATGCCTGTGAATACATGTCAAGATTCAGTGCGTCGCCAGATCCAGATCCACAGACTTACCAGCCATTGCAAACATCATTCCCATCCGTGCGCTTGAAAAGAGTCAGACAAAATCAAAGGCAGACGTCAGATGGTTACCCAATATGTGAGATTTCAGGAGTCAGATGCGATATCAATGGACCCATCATTGCTACAACTGGAGTTGAAACTTAACAAGTGTTCAGCGGAGCGTGATAAACCTACGCACCGCCTCCGGAAAAAAACCCGTAGCTAGTAGCTATCACTGCTACACTGGCCACCGAGTGCAAGCCGATCATTGCAAATAATACAGCAGAGGATATTAATGAAGAGCCAACGACCGTGTTTGGGATGCCCACGTAGGCAGAGACAAAACCCGCAGTAAGTCTTCCGATAAACGAACCAGAATTAAAGATAGTGAGCTGTCGGGGTGATAAGCCGCAATTCTTGATTATTGTTAAGTAGTCTGACACGCACTGAATAAAACGAAAATCCTTGACTTAGACCATGCACAGTGGAATCTAACTGGAGATAAAAGGCTTCGAAGAAGAATCCGACTTCATGAGCAGCCATCCTAAGCAGTGAAGGTAACTTTAATGACCATGTTATCGAGTACTGCAAAACTCACGCACCCTACGCAAGCACAAATGTAAGCACCATCTCTCGACGAGCTTTGTAAAACGCGGGTATAGCTAACGGCCTTTGGCTGCGGTGGAAGTCTTGTTCGCATCAGGAGATTTGCGATCAAAAGCAGGCCACTAATCAAGCCCGCACTTGCACGGACACCATTTGTAAAGCCAAGTCTTCCATTGATAAGGTTATTGAGCATGATGGGGTGCAAGATTGCACCCAGTGACGCCCCCGCAACGACAATTCCCATCGCAACAGCTCTGCGTCGCTGGAAGTGATGCGATACCACGGCGATGGCGGGGACATTCGTAAGACCAATTGCAACACCAAAACCAATACCTTGGGAAAGGAATATCTACATACATAGCAATACGGTCAACGAAGCCACGCATTAACAACAACAAGACTTGCTTGATAGTATCCATCTGGTTTTGCTAGGGACAACATGAAGAGGAAGAAGCATTGGAGGAGACAGCCGATTTTCATCACAGGGTAACTGAAAATGTATGATCAAGGACGTCTTTGTGCGAAATTTCTTGCACACATACAACGCGCCCCGGTCGACCATCCTTCCTGACATGAGACCAACCGATAATATCAGGAATGCATTAACGCTCCCTATCCAGCTATACCGACATAGATTTCAGATACACCGGCAGCCAAAAAACGACCTAGGTCTAGAGCTCACTGACGCGATTGCAGATGGTGTAGAATTGGTTAGGAAAATTTGAGTATAAAAGTCTGCATCGTGATTGTCAGTTCGTCCACGTAAGATAATCCACAGATATGCTTGCCCTGGAAGACACCGTAAGCGCTGGTATAACTGGAAGAGATTAGTAGGGCCCACGAATACTGATTTAAATTTACCCAAAGCCACAGAATTGGATCAAGAAACTTAACGGCCGCGGTTGATGGTGAGTATGTAGCGATCGATAGATAGACAAAGCACTTACGCGCCCAGCACTGTGCCCCAAGCGATAAAACCACCTTCGGGGAAACCTGGCGCATCCGAAGGGTCGACAAGGCTGAGATTTGCAGCGCTTTTGACGGGTTGCGAGACGTTTTCGGGAGCCTGCTTTGCTGTTTCATCACTGGGGAAAGGTGTGGACATAGACATTGGAGACCGTTTAAACTATGAATGGGGAATACTATCCTATAATGGAGTTTAAATACGAAGTTGAGCAACCAGGGAGGATCGTACATGGCAGCGGCGTGATGTACTTACTTCTGGACCCTAGACCGTGACTCAGTCTGACGTATTGAGAAGGCCAGAAATCGACTGGTCCGTGGTAGTAAGTATTGACAGGGTGCCCTTGAGCTATCCTGGAGCTCCGAGGTGATTGGTTTAGTACAAAAACGAGCACGCCGTCGGTTGGCTCTACGGTTAGTGTCCAGAACTTGAAGGGATCCACTCTGCGATCAGTTCTACTAGACTGCTCACAAAACTAGTCAATTCATTCCTTACATGGTGGCCCGTGTCATCCTATCTCGGGTCTAGTAGGTTGTTTTACCCAATTATTGCCGTATAGATGCGGGATGTACGATAGGAGATCTAGATATCTATGGTGCGAACGTTGTGACAGCGCAACTCGATTTGAATGGCCCAGGCCTAGGACCACAAGCTGTGAAACATATTGAACATCTACGCGAGAACAATCGAAAATACTCGTACCACCTCCATCAATTCTCCATCTGTCTCTCAAGGTCCCGCAGCAGACGCAGTGCATCATCCGTGGCCCTAAACTTGCCATCAACATACTCAAATCTCTGTCGAATCCTCCTCTCCATATCCTGAGCATGTTCCAAACTCCTCGCAAGGATGAGCCCTCTGAGCACATTCGTATAAAGCCCAATGTCTAGATTCGACGGTGCTATGTCTGCATGATCAGCACTCACACCTGCACGACGCTGCAATTCAGCATCTTCTTCAAGGCGTTCAATGATAGAAACCGCCACAGCTGGATCCCCATGCTCAGCAAACCCTCTTGCCACAATACTCCATTGCACGACCCCAGGACTCAACCCAAGCCTCGCCATGTCCTTCAAAACGCCCGCCGCCCGCTCCGGCCGGCCGCGCTTCGCATGCAACTTTACGAAAGGCGAAAAATGAACCGCATCAACTGCGCGCTTTGGGAGCTGCAGCAAGGATGGTGCGAATTTGGAGTCGGGGGGAGAAATAGGCTTCTGAGATGCGCTGGAATCTGCGACGGCGAGGAGATATTCGTACATGCGCTCGTGGTCGCTTTCTGGCGTTAACCAAACGAGGGCTTCCCAGACGAGGGCAGTGTGGTAGGGCGTTGGCCATAGCTTCTCTGAGATATCGTATTGGCGGTTTAGCATGTGCTTTGGAAGCGAGGTTCTTTGGGAAAGCCGAGCACGGCGTTTGGACATTAATCTCATGATTTTCAAGATAGTCCTGCGAGGGACGCCGATCATGTGGAAATGGTATGCGAAGACCACAAGGGTGAGTTGGGGCTCGTTGCGAGAGCGGTGGTAGAGCATCTCCGCCATGACCCATAGGGACTTGGCTTTGTGTGAGTGCTGGTACGCTTTTTTGCGCAAAGCAAGTAAGGCGCGTGTACGCCCAGTGGCATGATAAGCATGCATGAAATCGGAAAGAGAGTAAGAAGTGGGAGGGTTCGTCGAGATGATAGCGCGTCGGAGATAACGCAAATGAGAAGCCAGCGCAAGGGTATCGGTATGGGAACAAGTGCGCTTGTCCCATACGTCTGAGATGTTGTAAGGATTGCTGGATATTTTTTTGCGTAATTCGTGAATGCTAGCTGTAAAAGCTTCGTCTGGGGAGTGCTCTAGGAGGAAACTAAACGTAAAGTCTGTGACTTGACGTTTGCGTGTTGCAGCGACGCGTGCGAGCTGAAGGGCGTGCTCTTCTCGACCAGCCAGGACTTGGTTTCTGATAACGAGGCTGTAGATGCTTGCCCATTGTTTGGGCGTAACTTCCACGTGGTTGGTTTTCGAGAGACGATCTGCCGCCATTTCCAATTGAGAGATATACCTCTCAGTCGTGGCAGGACTCGCATAGCGGGCAAGGGTGCTCAACACTTGTGACTGTGCATCACCAGCTATATAACCTTTTGACGCCATGATAAGACCGAACCGTATGACGAGGGAGATGTTAAGGTAGTTCGATCCACGAAAGAGTTGCTGGCGGATATCCTTGAATGAGCTCCATTGTTCTGTTGCAGTAGGCACCAACGAAAACCACGCCGAAAACGCTTCCCCTCGATTTTTGAGCCCCTTCGTCTGAAGGACAGCTCTCGCTGCCCGTTCGTAGATGGCGTGCGGTTGAATGGGTATATTTGTATCCACCATCTCTTTCCGCAACGATTCCGCAACTGCGTAGTCCTCTGTACGTATTAGATTTACGAGGGTGCCAGAAGAGGTCTGTGGCGTGTATACAGATGGACTCTGAGACACGGCCAAGGTATACTCGGCAGTCATCTCCTCAAATACCGATATGTCAGGTGCTTGATGTGGAAGAGGCATGTGTTCGACTTCGATGGACGATGGTGACTGCGTCGAAATAGCAAGAGACGCATTGAGTCTGTTGCGTGCATGAGACCAAACTTTTGGCGGAAGAAAATCTAGGCGTAAGCGCACACGGCTAGCATGCAGCCAAGGTGATTGGCCGAGTATCCATGTTGCCATGCAAAGTGCAGCACTAGCTTTATCTTTTTTACCTAGTGAAGTACGAAAATCATGAGCTGGTCCTGGGGGTTAAGAGTAAAAACCTTGGAAAGGAAGTGTTAGGTTTAAGGTCACGATTCTCTAATTAGTACCGTGACGGCAGTCCAACATAATACTAGGCAGTGACTCGGATAGATACGTGACATACGTCCTTCTCTGATTTCTAGAATGCACCAACTGTTCATTGATACGGTACAGATGCGTTAACATACGGCAAGGCAGGTTTCTTATAGGCGCGCGTGGTGATTATTTTTTCCATGTCACAGGAAGTTCTTCGGTTCCCTTCACAAATATTAAAAATAGATGAGTGCTCCCTCTCTCAACCTCCCAAGAGTCCCAACTTGAAGCTGTCGACATTCGCTGTCGCATTAAAATGCAGACTCTCTTCCGAAATACGATAGTTCATCCTTTATTAACTACTGCACATCGCAGATCTATCATTATTGCATTAATCACTGTGGTATGTCAAAGGCATATCGTGTCTCGCACCCTACCCTCAGCTTCCCGTACAGTTGTGTGTGTGCTATTTTGTGGCTATTAGTCCCGAAGACAGCTACTTGTCTTCGAAAGTTTTGTCCACAGAACAGTCGGTATACAAGGTAGATGAGACCCTACTCAATTTGGCTTCTCCTGCAGAGAGTGAACCATCACACTCCTTTGGCAATATCATTCCACACGACCCTTCCAATCCCCGCCGAGCCAATGCTACGTTGGTGATGCTGGCACGTAACAGTGATCTCGATGGCGTGATATCAAGTGTAGAACAATTGGAGTCGAAGTTCAATCACAAGTTCAACTATCCCTGGGTGTTTTTGAACGACGAACCCTTCTCTTTCGAATTCAAAAGGTATACCGTGTCATTTTTTCAGCGCAGTTGGTTCATCATGCATTTTTAGGCGTGTCAAAGTGTTGACTGACGCGGATGTATCGTTTGGGCTCATCCCTCGCGAAACCTGGGTACAACCGCCCTGGATAGATGAAGAACGAGCTCGGAAGGGACGTGATATACTAATTAAAGAAGGCGTGATTTATGGCGGTAAGCTCAACATTAATCAGATCATTTTCAATATCTTACCATTAAAACCACAGGCAGTGTTTCGTGCGTATCCCCATGCAACCCACTCAGGTCACGCCTCATCCTTAGCTACTAGTTACCGCAATATGTGTCGGTATAACTCAGGGGTGGGTGCTGCGAGTTTGGGGAGGATCTTTCGTTCGGCTGACCTCTTTGTGTAGTTCTTTTTCCACCATGAACTTTTAACGCCATACAAGTGGTACTGGAGAGTAGAGTCAGTCGTTCGGCGTACCAGATAAATTAAGTGCTGACCCATTCTATAGACCCGACGTGAGATTTTACTGTGACCTTGAATATGACCCTTTTTTATTCATGGAAGATCATGACAAAATCTATGGTGCGAAATTCTCAGTACAGAGTGGTCGAGCTGCTTAATCTATATCCACGACCAGGCTTCACCATTTCAATGCCAGGTAAATTGACATTCCTGCTATGCTTTTCATGACGTAAACTGCGCTCTGAACAGAATGGGAACCAACTATAACCTCGCTGTGGTCTGTAGTGAAAGGTGAGCACTGAGTATTACGTTCCGTAGGCTGAGGGTGAATCTATTTTCCAGAATTCATCTCGGATCACCCTGAATACGTGTCACCAAATAACTCAATGGATTTCATATCTGATGATGCTGGCGATACTTACAACATGTGTCACTGTAAAAGCCGTTTAATAGCATGCTGGAAAAGGTTACTGATGACCGTCACTTAGTTTGGTCAAACTTTGAAATTGCCGATATGGATTTCTGGAGGGGCGAAGCTTACACGAAATTCTTCAACTATCTCGAGAACACAGGAGGGTTTTACTATGAGGCAAGTTTATGGTATCTTTTTTCTCCGATCATGTCGTCTGACCGTACACAGAGATGGGGAGATGCACCTATTCATAGCATCGCTGCAGCCTTGTTTACACGCAAGGATCAGATACATTTCTTCAAAGATATAGGTGAGCTTTGGCCATATCGTTTCGTAGTCATGACTGATCCGCTTGAAGGTTATAAGCATGCTGAATTCGCTCACTGTCCCCAGGGTAGACAGTGGCGGGAAGGACACTGTTCATGCAATCCAAACGATAACTTTGGTGCGATAATACAACACGATCGAATCTTGGCGATACTGAAAAAATGGCCCAGATTTTGCGCAGAACTCGTGCCTGAGACATTTCATGCGGTTGGACGATTGGATGTTCGGGTAGTCATCCCTGCCTCATAGACAGCCCTTTATAGACGAAGGAAGATAGTCGTTACTTTTAATAATGTTCAGTTGATCGAAGGCGGATGCCACGATGTATTTCTACCATGCGCTGATTCTGCGGGATAATCTATGACAACACATCTACATAAGCCGTACGTTCGACAATTAATGTCTCATAGGCTGTGAATGTTACTGAGTCTCCCTAGCGGCCTCTGCCTTCTCCACATGCTACCAGCAAGATAGCATTTGGGTATTTCTTCCAATTGGTTTTACCCGAGGAACGACTGTCTTCGTCCGAGCCTAAGATTGCCTGGGGACATGATTATGTGAAAATGGTCATATCGCCAGCCTTTGCTCGAGCACGACCGGGACAATCACAAGGCGTCAGAAAATAATTAGTCTATCATACACTTAAGAGACGAAGAAGAAAGCTACGTAAATGGACAACAGAGCTGCGTCAAACATACGAACGAATATAACTAACATATCCCACTCATCCATCACGCTAGCTGGGCAAACTCCCCGTCGTTCCGAGGCCCTACATCCCCTTCCAGCAAGATGCTGGACGATACCTCACTCGCAATCGTCCCCTGACCCGTGGTGCCTAAGTTGGTTGGAGGGATGGAAGTCCGGCCATTCTTCGCCAGTTCACTCCTCACACCATCAAGCATACGCTTGAGGTTAACGCGCTCGTTCACAAGGGCCATCCGGGCGCTTTCGAGACCTTTTCTTTCTTCTTCCAAAACCTCCTCCAACTCCTCGAATTGAGACGTTTTGAGTTCGAGTTTCGTGAGCGTGAGTTTGATGAGCGACGAGAGGGTCGAGCGGATATGTAAGTCTTCAGCGTCGGCTAGTTTCTGAGCAGCTTTTGCAGAAGACTTGAGAGCAAGCTGAGCGGCGCGCACGACGTGCGATTGGGGTAATTTAGGCTGCAGCTTCGCCGGTTGTGCGGTGTCGCCGGATACGTCTTCTGCCCCTTCTATATTTGATAGAGTGTTGGTCTCTGGTTCAGCGTTCGCTGTCGTAGATGCATCGGGAGCATCCTCGTCCATGGCAGTGTCACCTTCCGCATCTTTTTTGTCACCAGTCTCTCCTTTCACGTCAAGTGTATTCTCCGTGCCTTCCCTTGGGGCGCCATCTGTCAAAGCGTGCATGGCTGTCTTAGCCGCTTCAGCGGCGACCCCTGAACCAACAACACCAGCAAGGAAGGCGACCACGCTCATTACAGGGTTATCTGACTGTTCAAAAGGGATCCGTCCAAACCGTAGTGGACCCGTGTCGCCTTCCGAGGCTATGTACGGGTCCTCAATCGGCAGAGCCAGGAATTTCCTGATACACTGCTGAGACGTGCGCGTCCCAACATGGTCCTCGATTGCGCTCCAATCGTCGTCAAACATCTCGATACCTTCCAGTAACAGGAGTACTTCCTGGTCTGTCCAGTCGTCGTCGGTCCCGCCATGGCTTACACCAGGCGGACTAGACGTGAGCTTCACGAAGTCCCCGCTAAACATTGTCGACGGGAAACGCCCATCGAGATAGCACGGACCACACAGCTCAAAGTCTTTCACTTTCAACGAGTGATACCGCAGTGCGGTGCAGTCTGTCCCACATGTGTCGCATTGGTACGACATGTTCCCTTTCGATGATACACCGTTCGCGAGCGCATTCGCCTCGGTAGAAGTTACCACGCGTGATGCTTTGGATGTCGTCTGGTAGATTGAATTCCGCAGTTCAAGTGACGCCAAACCGGAGCCGCTGTGTTGCTGTAATGGCTTCGGAGCACCATTTATTGCTGCTGCTGGATGAGTGATAGTAGGGCGAGTCCCAGGGTGCAATGACTGCATGCCCCGAGGCGTGTCGAGGATCACGCGGAAATGGCCTGTGAAAGGTGGTGCAAGCGCGGCTGGTCGCGCTTCTGGGTCGATCTTAAGGGCACTTAATCATTACAAAGTGTTCAGATGACATTTCTACCCTTCGCACCTGATAGTTGATCAAACCCCACTGCTCCAGGAATGCATGCACGCGCATTATCGCGCACACGTCGCCTGCCAAGTTTCTCCGGCATGCAGTGACAGTCAAGTACTCCGTCGGCCGAAGACGATACGTGTTAATCATAAAATCGCGATAATCTTTGTATATGGAGGGCGTTTTGGAGCGGTTTCTTGAGTTGAAAAACTCTGGGAGCGCGCGTCGTTCGACGGGGTGAATCTTGGACATGTCAAACCATGCAGAGTAGGACGGAATAACAACATCATGTGTCTGCGCAGCGAGGTACTTTCTTGCCTGGTCCTCCAGTCGCAAGCGAGTAGCCTCTAGTTGTGCAGGGTCTTCATCGTCGTTGTCGTCTCCGGACTCCACTTCTTCATCAGCTGCTTCCCCCATTGACACGTCTCCGACGTCCTCATCTCCGTCTCCCTCCTTCAGTACCCTATTAATACCCGACCCATTTTCTGCTGACGTAGGTTCGCCAGTGGAAGGTGGAAGGTTGCCAATATCCCCGCCTTGAATTGGGTCAAGTTCGCTGCGCTTTCCCGGAGCGGACTCAGGTTCTACGGGCGAAGCGCCTTGATTTTGCTGAGGAACTGTGAGCTTGATTCGTTTTGCCTCTGATGTTGACGACGGCGAGCCGGTGCGTTTTGGTGAGTCCATCGCGGTCAAGTAGCCGTTCAAATGTATGGTTAGAAAGAAACCAGTGTGCCAAACAGTTGCAAATAACTATGGTGGCTGAAAATTGAACTACAGAGTCAACCGTCTCCGAGTCTACCAGGTTAACAAGCAAGTTCATAGGCCCATCCGGCGTATTCTGGATATCCCAAATCACTGGTACAATCATGTTCATGCAGATGTTTGGTTCCGGATGACTACTTACTCATCACTTCTAAAACAGTTAGTAGATTTTGCTCTCACCGCGAACCAGGCGCTTTTGCTTTAAGACCTTGGGAACCTCCTGCCACCGATAATCCTCAAGCAGACAAGCAGCAGGATGGGCCCATAGTCACATCACACCGTGTAACATCCTATTGCACTATTGAACCTGGACCTGTACTCTTCGAAGGCTGCCGCGATATGCCATCAACGTTCGGGGCGGGCTCAAATTGTATTCTTCTGCATGCCTTATGGGAGGGATATACGTGACTTGCGGGTCACTGATTTTACCCCTAGGATCGTTTCAGGCCGGAAGTACGCGGAAGCCGAACTCAAGCTTGTGTTTTGCTGCATCCAGGTCATCTTGACTTGTATTGCCTCCAGCGACCGTCTTTCTTTATTGCAATGCGGGACACTATGTCATGAGCAGTCGGGCAATTTGAGCCATTTTGAAGCAATCGAAAATACGTTTTAGGTCTCCATGTCGACTATTCTGAATCGTGTCATCACGCTCACCTTTTACAGTTGAATATCCTATGATCGGCTCGGGCCTGACGCTGATCCCGTTTAAGATGGGGTTGATGCAGTGCAGTGATCTTTAATAGGAATAGTTCTTCGGTTTTCTTCACCTAGTCATTGGCCTTCCAATGACGGTACCGTTAGAAGGTTCCAGCGCTTTAGCTGACGTGGCCCGACACCCCAACCATATTTAAATGGACGGTGTAATTCACGGCATAAGGTATGGCTTTCACCAGTAGCACTCCATTGGATCCCAACCTCTACGGGCTGGACCCCGATGCACTCGAGTTCTTCCAACAACAAACAGGCATCACCGAAGAGGATGACCTCAAGCGCCATATTCTCGTTGTTCAAGCAAAAGCTTTCGCGGTGAGTGATGCCTTCCATCAGCGTAGGTCGAGTGTTATACGACCTGTGTAGGTGGCACCGTACCCGTGTATATACAGCTTCGGATTCACAAGGCAGGTTGTACTTCTGGAATTCATGTTCTATGATTGATATGTATTCCAGACTCAGAATGTCGAGACACGCAAAGTACCAAAGCGTGCTTCAGCTAGGTCGTGATTGCAGAAGCCCGCTGTTATTGGATCTTGGATGTTGCTGTAAGTGCATTCAGTTTATTCTGGTGGACGATGGTGACTCGCCTCGTCGTAGTTGGCAATGACGCACGCAAGGCGGTCGCAGATGGCTGGCCAATCACCGGGATGATCTCTACCGATCTTAGGCAAGGTACGCCCCACAATAGTCACCTCCCTGCACACATCAGGAGAAATGTACATTTAGACTGAGACTTTATAACAGAACTTTGGGACCTTGGACATGTCCTTTCCAGTCTACGCCAACATCTTTCCCCTCGCAGTTCATTGCGGGTGATTGTCTTGATCCAGCTTTCTTATCATCTGAGTCTGGGCATATGTCACGGTCACCACCTGACTTGTCCTCGCCCGCCTCACTGAATGACTTGCATGGGAAACTTACTGCCATCCATGCATCATCCGTATTCCACTTGTTTTCTGCAGAGCAACAGGCATCGCTTGTCCGTGCAGTAGCTGCTTTGCTGTCTCCTGTGCCAGGAAGCATTGTATTTGGATCTCATGTTGGACTTCCAAAGCAGGGTACCATACGGGAGGAAATACTTGGTATGACAGTGGAGATGTATTGTTATGATCCTGAGAGCTGGAATAAGCTCTGGGAAGATGCAGGTCCCTTCAAGACGGAGGCCGCCTTGAAAGAGGTGATAGCTCCAAATGGTGAGACCGGGTGGGTGATGGTCTGGAGTGCGACGATGGGCACTGAATTCACTGTGTGAATCCGAAAGACATCGACATTATAGAAACTTCTGTGTAGCTACTATTGAGCTACTACGCATACTGTAGTATTTCATTCAATTCGACACACCCTTGTGACTGTGACATCTTTGGTGCTTTCGACATTTCGACAGATCCACCTGTGACCTGTGACACATCCTAAATTTTCGTCACATCGGCCAGAACTGCAGGAGGTCCATCATGCTTATGAAATTTGTTAAATGTAGTCTGTTTTGAGGTGAAGGAGTTGAGAATTTGCAGCCTTTGCACGAATCATGTCAGAGGAATCAACAGTCAGCCCAACTTTTCACTTCTTACACCCTCTTTTGCAGCCTCCACATGAGGTTCTGCAGCAGTTACTCCCAGATCGTGATCTTTCCGTACTCGATTTCATTAATTTCCCATTTCCAACCATCTCATATGCAAAAATCAGCTTCACGCCAGTTCAATTTTTTTCTATGGACCAGCCGACAATTACAGACATTGGAAAGCTTCGTGTTGTCCCAATCCCCCCACCATCAGTTGTAAAAACACTCCTGGAACAGTGCTCGAGCTTCTTGCAAAGGGGGGTGAAGTCATTGACTTGTCCTCATGCACCTGGCTGCCCTGGAACATACCTACCCATCTGGACACTCTTGTACTGGTGTGAGGTTGTGGAACTTCAACACAAGTACCTGGTACCCTGGCTTCATGCCGAGGAAACTCTTCAGAAGCATAGTCGAAAATGGAGACAGACAGAGAAGCAGACTCACGAGTTGATTGAGGGAGTTTACAATGCTCTTGGCTCGATTTCGTGGTTCGGCAATATCAAAGGGTTCAAAAATTCAGAGCCAATCTGGAACCTTGCAAGATATGCAACTGATCAATGGCTGTCCAATGTTCACCAAAACCAGATGACCGACTTACTTTGTCGTGACCTTCGGTTTCATCAAGCCAGTCGGCTCATCGAGGTTGAACATACCTACTTCTTCAAGACTCTCAAACTTGCTTATGAGTCTCGTAATACTGGAGAGTACGAAATGAGCAAGTATTTTGCTCGGACTTGCAAAATTGGGATGGCACTTGCCTCTGGCATGCGGAAGAGTCTTGGTTTCCTACTCCATGTCAATAATAATCATTGGATAGCCATTGTCCTCGACTTCACACACAGTCAAATTCTCGTCGGTGACTCACTCAAACACAATCCTGATCCAGCCCTTCTTGATATCCTGTCATGGCGGACACATCATCATACATCCCGCACATTCACGACAGCATTATTACCTACCACAGTTCAACATGATACATTCTCGTGTGGGGTACTTGCATTCAATGCTTTGGCGCACTATGTCCTCCCAGAAAAATACAACCTCATTGACTCAGATGCTGTTTGAGACGAGAGGTTGAGAGTTCTGTTGGAAGTCATCAAGCATCATTCAGACCAGGTAAGCCGCAGCTTACATTCAGAGTTCAATACCTAAAATGTGAATAGACCTTCAGAGGCATTGCTGATGGCTTTCAATTCACGTTTTCGACACCCAAATCTCCCGAGCCTGACAAGGACACCTTAGTCAATATTTCAGATCATGATACCAACTTCTCACCTGATGAGGTCATTTCATCATCCATATCCCCACCACCATCGAGCCCACCATCAAAAAAGCCAAAGATTGCGAAGGAAAAATGTGTCTCATCCACTCGTACAGCAGTTGAAGACAAGGAAGCTGGAAAGTGCTGTGGGCTCATGAGATACATAGACAAATGTACAAAGGAAGAACTTCGTGACCAGCTGAAGGGAGTAGAGGGGAAGCTTGATGAGGGGTGGAAAGCTGCAGAGGAGTATGATGAGATGGCAGACTGCGGCAGGAGAAGCACCGTCAGAAATGCCAAGAAGTCGAAATTGCTGCTGGTCTACGTACCCCTGGTGGATCTAAACGTCGACAACAGGTGCTGTTCTTATATTTTGATTGGGCATTCCTACTCATGACGATTCAATAGGATATGATGTCCCTGCAAGATAACTCACCAAAACGTCAAAAACACTCACTCGCAGAGCTGTCTAGACCGAACCGCATTGAGAAGGAACTTGCCCGCCAGAAAAAGACGCACCAATCAGGACGAAAACGGAAGAATCTGCATCGTGATGCAATCTACCACAACTGGCACGGACCATTCACATGGAATCAAATTGTGGATGCTGCGAGGCATCCTTCTGTAGGATTGAAGATGAGCTCAACAAAGATCGTACAAATCTTGAAGAAAAAGGATGCTGTTACCTTCAAAAACCTTTCGCGTTCGACAGTGGAGAGCTGGATTGAACGTCCAGAGGAAGGGAAGCCGCGGTGGAGTGACGCTGCTTTGCGCATGGCAGAAAATGGCAATCATCAAGGGCATGGCAATGGTGGCCGTCGTGGTGTCTTCGTGAGTGAAGAGCTACTGCAGCTGTCATTAGGCTAATATCTTGTAAAGAAAAATTTTCCTGAAGCTGAAAAGGCCATCATTAAGCGACTCGAGTCTCTCCGTGACATTGGAATTCCTCTCACCATTGTAACTATTCGCGCCATCATGATTGCTATGATTTCGGACTTGGCACCAGCAATATTTGAGCAGCGAGCCAATGATGGCAGCACATTCCATTGCTCTGACTCGTTCATTCGAAATTGGCTCCATCAAACTCTTCATTGGTCAGAACGACGAGCAACAAGAGCGGCACAAAAGACCCCTGCAAACTGGGAAGATCTATGTGAGCAGGCATTCATTCGAATGGCATATCGAATCAAGGAAGAAGACGTACCTTCTCCATTATACATCAACTCAGACCAGACCCAGGTTGTATACGCACAAGGTGCTGCACTGACATGGTCGAAAACGGGATCTAAACAAGTCTCAACGGTGGGCAATGATGAAAAACGTGCCTTTACCATTGTCGTCTCGATCTCGTGTGACGGCACAGTCCTTCCATTTCAAACCATTCATCAGGGCTACACAAAGAAGTCTTGTCCCGCCCCGACTTCCCAAAGCTATGATCAGTGCATCAAGGCCAATTTTCGCTTCGAATATTCAAAGACGCAAACTTACTGGTCCACCCAGGAGACTATGCGGACTCTGGTTGACGAGATCATTGCACCATATTTCGAGACAAAAAAGCAGGAACTTGGACTGCCACCAACCCAGAAGTCCCTGTGGCAGATTGACCTCTGGTCTGTTCACCGGTCAGACGAGTTTCGCACGTGGCTGAAAAAGACGCACCCAACAATTATGATTGACTATGTTCCGGGCGGATGCACTGGACTCTTCCAACCATGCGATGTTGGAATTCAGCGAATCCTAAAGCATTCTTTGAAACGGTCGTACCATGCAAATTTGGTTGAAGAGGTGGCCATGCAGCTTGACAGGGACGAAGCAAACATAATTGTTGATAAAAGAATCGCTGTCTTGCGAGACAGGAGCCCAAGCTGGATCTGGAATGCATTTCAAACTATCAATAAACCAGAGATCGTGAAAAAAAAAGTGTGTCTTGTTGCTCACCATTGACTGTCCTAACACGAAAGACATTCAGGCCTTTGAAATGTGCACCGTTCGAGGATTTAACCTTTCGTTCGAGAGTTTGACGGGTTTCAAAGCACGCGGCCGACTTCGGGACCTAAAAAATGCTGACCCCGAGTTTTGGAAGGAGCTCACAGGCTCCAATGAGCAAGACGTTGCAGAAATCGCTAAAATCGAGGACGAAAACCATGAAGAAGAGCCGAACTTCAATGATGACAGTGACTTACCTTGCGCAGCTATTGTTGCAGATGTTTTAGGCCAAAATGTTCCGAGTGGCGTTGGAGTTGATGCAGATGGAAACTTAATGTCGACGGTAGAAGCACAGAAGCTGACATTTGAGGTGTTGCCTGCAGTAGAAGTGACGAGCGGCACTGATGAAGACGGAGAGGAGCTGGGGCGTGGGAGAAGGAAGCGGAAACCAAACACGCTGTATGCACATTCATTTTGGCGCCACGACGACGGCGACAGTTGATGCAGATGCTTGTAGGAGTGAGTACTTAATTAGACAAAGGAACTAAGTACTGGGACGCGTACCTAGCGTTCAAAATTGCTTCCGCTGTCACCCTCTGGATGGATTCGACAAACGCGCTTGTGACCCGTGACCTGAACCAAATTTCGTTTTCGACAAGGGAGTATGTGACACGTGACTGTCGAATTGAACGAAATACTACAGTATTAGTCAAATGACAACATGGTGGCAATGAATGCAGTTCACGTGATATTTCATTCCCAGTGCGTTTCAAAGCTCCTTGGAACCCTGTCCGGGAAATGACAAGGAACACTAAGCAGATCGGACAAAGGTAACAGGACGAAACTGTGGATTCTTAGAGCGTTGTACTAATGAGTATGTGGTAGGTAGGAGACCCGAGTCTGTCTTCAACAGTACAAGAATCGCAGAATATAAGGGGATAGGTCACGTGGGATATGATGAGATAAGCGTATAGTAAGCAGTCAGCTTACACCCTCTCTTTCTCTGAAACATTTGCTACGGGCTCTGTAGTCTTCTTCAGTCACTCGTTTGCGCGTCATGCGGCTTGCTTTCTTCAGACATATGGATCGCAAGGTGCGAGTTTTCTTCGACGGGGTCGGAGATCGCACGATGCGAGTCTTCTTCGACGGGTTGTGAGATATCACGGTGCGTGTTGGCCGCGTTGTTGTATTCGTTCAGTATGTCGGTATTTTCAAGTTCTCTTCCAGGAACCCAGACGTCGGCCTCAGGTCCATATCCTTTCCAGCGGATGAGATATTGGTGGCCTCGCCCGCGCGTTCTCATATCCAAGATACGGTCTATTTCCCATTCCTTGGTGCCGTTTTGAGTGACAATTGGCCCAGGGCGTTGCAGTTCCCGGGACGGGTACAGGTCCGCGTCGTTTGGCACGTGTCTTTTGAGCTCGGAGACATGAAAAGTAGGGTAAACGTTAGTATGATCTGGTAAGTCAAGAGTATATGTGGATGACTCAGGGTTCGCTGATACTATGCTGTATGGACCGTCGAAGCGCGGCATGAATTTGCTTACGCGCTTGTTGTTTCCATTCAGATATTCTCGACGCCTGTGTGCAGTTGACAGGTACACGAGGTCGTTGACTTTGAAAGTCGGTTCTTCGCTGCGATGAACGTTGGCTGCGTTTGCTTGTTTTATGCGCGAGGCCAGTAGGGCGTCGTGTGCATCTGCAACATCGGTTTTCAAGGCAACGATAGCCTCGAGCGCGTTGGTGATGTCGTTGGGGAAGTCGCGTCTTGCTTCCGAGATGTTTTGTGGGGTTAGTGGGGGTATGAGACGTGGTAGACGTCCGATGTGTAGATGAAAGGGTGCGTAGCCTGTAGATGCGTTCTTCGTTGACATTATGTTGAATCTTACGCGTGGTAGTGCGTCTACCCATCCGGTCTGATGACGGTCGACGAAGTATCGTAAAGCTTGATCGACAGTTTTATTCGTTCGCTCGCTGGCGCCGTCAGTCTGAGGGTGGTAAGCGGTAGACATCTTTAGTTTAACGCCTGTCAGGCGATGCAATACTTTCCAGAACTTGCTCGTGAAGAGCTTGTCTCGATCTGATACTATACTTAATGGAAGGCCGTTTTCACAATACCAGTGATCGAAGAAGAGATTCGCGATTTCTTTGGCGTTCATGTTCATGCGACAGGGGATCAGACGCACGTCAGCGCCGATGCGGTCTGTGATCGTCATGATTCCGTCAAACCCTCGTTCCACGGGTAACGGACCGATAAAGTCTATGGCGACCGAGTCGCCACGTTGATCTGGTACGGGTAGTGGGTGGAGTGGTCCAGCGGGTTTGGTGGTGGGAGATTTATTGCGTGCACAGTCCGGGCATGCAGGTATATAGCTTTCTTCTAGGTCGCGTCGCATGTTGGGCCAATAGTATGAGTCGCGTATGTTGCCATAAGACTTGTCTGCTCCGAAATGTCCAAGTTGGTCATGGGCGAGACGGAAAATCGTTTCCCGTAAGTGTGTGACACGGGGGATGACAAGGCGGTTGTTTAGATACAGTAGTCCGTCGCGTTGCTCGAGACCTGGGAGTGAGTCTAATAATTTTGTTAGTTTGACGCACCATGGGTCCGTTAGATATCCAGTTCTGATGTCGTTATACAGAGTCGCGTCTGGTGTGATGGACAGGACGAGAGCTATGGGTGTTATGCTGTGTCCCGCGTTTGTTGGCATGTTTACCGTTTGTTGCACGTATGTTGGAATTATGTCGTCTGGTGGTAATCGAGAGAGCGCATCCGCGACGGAGTTGTCCTCCCCACGGATGTACTGAATGTCGAAATCATACTGTCCGAAGAATTCTTGCCAGCGTGCTTGTCTTCGTGACAACTCTCGTTGGGTCAGGAAATTTTCCAGCGTTCTGTGGTCCGTGTATACGGTGAAAGGTGTGCCGAGTAGTTCAATGCGCCACTTTTTGAGTGCGCGTACTATCGCTAAGAGTTCCTTTTCATGCACCAGGTAGTTTAGCTGAGCACCTCGAAGCTGCATAGAATCGAATGCGACAGGGCGAGCAGTTTGTGGTGTGGGTCCAACACTGAGCATCGCGCCCACGCGCCAATCACTGGCATCGCAAGTGACGAAGATTTTGTTTGTACCGAGGTCATCGTGATCTATGGTTGTTAGGCAATCACGGCTGACCACTAGCTGTTTGATAGCGTCAAAAGCTGTTTGATGTTCGTCGTTCCAGCCTGGCCATTCATGTTCGGCATTTTTCGTCGTTAGTGGTGTCAAAATACGGGTGTGGTCCGCCAGGCTGGGTAAGAATTGATCGAGGTAACGGACGAGTCCTAGGAAGGATCGAACGTCGCTAGTTGATCTTAGTGATGTTCCGGCCCGGCTTTGGCCCAAAGCCCCGGCTTAGGCTGTGCGCTAGAACAGAGCTAGCCTCAGCGGGAGTGTGCAAACACTATGACATTGTAAGTACCTAGAACAGAGCTAGCCTAGGTAGGATGTCAGTATCTATGTGAGAGCCGTAACAGTAAACATACCTCAGCGGGAGTGTGCAAACGCTGAGGTATTCTAACTACAAGATGCGTGCAATAAGTATCGTAAGGTGACATGACTGATGCGGCTGATGCGGAATGTGACGATGGTGATATAACAACGGTACGTATGGAGAGTCGCGCAGAAGGTGTATGACGCACGTGGAAGAAGTTCAAGAAGGCAATACGCATGGGCGCAAGAAGACGATCCATGTGGGGCAGGAAGCATGCGCCAATACACCCCCTCACCGAGGCACAAGCTGCAGCCCAATGATGTGCTTGAGGAATAATGGGCGCGCGAGCGGCTTCGTCAGGATGTCGGCTGTGTTGCGATGGGAGGGAAGCCAGCGAGGCAAGAAGGTGCCGCGTTCAATGTGCCCACGAATAAAGTGATACCGGACGTCTATATGCTTAGACCGTATGTGATTCTTGGCCTCTTTTGAAAGAGAGATGGCGCCCGTGTTGTCGATGTGAATGACGATTGGCGTGGGGAGGGAGATGTGAAGCTCGCTGAACATGGAGCGAAGCCAGAGCCCGTCCTGAATAGTGTGAGTGATGGCCATGTACTCAGCTTCTGTCGAGGACAAGGCCTGTGTGGACTGTTTCTTTGACGCGTGAGCGATTATACCACCCGCATAGAACCACGCATATCCGGTGATGGAGAGCCGGTTGCTGGTGTTGCTTGCCCAGTCTGCATCACAGTAGGCGTGTAGGTCCTCGTCCGCGCGATCACCACCATAAGACATCCGAATATTGACCGTCCCAGCGAGGTAGCGCAGGAGCCGTTTGGCAGCGGCAAAGTGAGCAGGTGACGGGCTGGAGTTATGTTGTGCAAGGGAATTAACGGCGAAGGAGATGTCCGGCCGTGTACAGACTGAAAGGTAAAGGAGCTCCTCCACCAGTTTGCGATAACGCGAGGGCAAGTTGAGAACGACGTCGTAGGTGTTGCCGGGTCTCCCGAATGGGTGAAGAGCATTGAGGGGAAGGGTGACCGGGTTGCAATCGAGCATCCCGTACTCGTCAAGGAGGTACGTGATGTACTCCCCCTGGTGTAGCCAAAGGCGACGCGTCTTGCGGTGTCGTTCGAACTGGATGCCTAGGAACTTGGTGACTGCACCAAGATCCTTGATGCCGAAGCGTTCGTCGATCTTGCCTTTGACCCACTTAAGGAAGCGAGATGAGTTGGAGGTGCCGAGGCCGTCATCGACGTGAAAACCGATGATGCATATGATGCGGAGGGAGGTGAGACGGTCCACGCGATCGTACGTGAAGACTGCATGATCAACAGCGCACCTCTGAAAACCGAGCTCCTCCATAACAGCCCTAACCTGCTCGTACCACTCCATGGCTGATTGTTTGAGGCCATAGATGGTCCTCAGCATCAGCCAGACGAGAACCTTCCAGTCACCACTCTCAAAACCCTTCGGCTGCCGCATGAAGATCTCTTCCTTCAATACCCCCCACAGAAATGCCCGCTTCGCGTCGAAGCTGTCGAGCTCCCAGTCGTGCTTGCATGCCAGTGCAGATATGAGGCGGACGGACGCCGTTTTGAGGACCGGGGCAAATGTCGCACCATAGTCGACACCAGGGATCTGCGAGAAGCCCTGAGCGACGAGACGGGCCTTCTGAGTGGGGCCTCCCTTGTTATCTTCCTTGAACTCCAGCACCCAGCGGTTCCCTATGGCCTTACGTCCTGCAGGTAAGGTCGTCAGCTTGTAGACTGACATTTCCTTCATCACGTCCAGCTCCTTCTTCATGGCAGCGAGCCAGAGATCACGGTCAGGGCGGAGGATTGCCTCGTCATAGGTGGCAGGAGGGACCTTCATGTCGTAGTCAGCACTAGAGGGATTACGTCGACGGTCAGAGTGAATGGATATGTTAGCCTGCTCCTCAATGACAACGTTGGCGAATACTTCAGGTACGTCCACGTTTGGCTCGATGCGTGACAGGTCCTCTTCATCATCCTCAGGTAGCTCGACCGGAGGCTGGAGCACCCCCTCACTCGACGTTGCTGGCACCCCCTCAATCTGACCCTGTTCGGCGGTGCGAAGTGCGCGAGCATTGCGACGCGCCCTTGAAGCTGCAATTTCGTCAGCAAACGATTGGCCAGCCTCGGTCAAGACACGTGAGCGACCCGAGCGTCGTGGAATAACAGGAGATGGGGCAGACGAAGTTGGTGGAGATGGTGTATGCGCAGGAGGTGTCTCGGCAGGATCAAGGTCGAAGGAGTGATGGTCGTCGTCATCCGAGTCAGAGTCATGGCCACGCGTGAGTTCAGGCATGTTCTCGTCGAAGATTACATCGCGGGCAACGAAGAATGTGCCCGTTTTGTCCCGTAGTCGATAACCTTTGGTGCCCTCTGGGTACCCGACGAAGATGGCATGGCGTGAATGAGGGCCCAGCTTAACCTGGAGCTCGGTGGGGATGCGTGCAAAGCACCGTGAGCCAAATACTCGTAAGTGAGACAAGTCGGGTTTCTTGCCATTGACAAGCTCATATGGAGTGGTGGCTGGGGGCAAAACACTGGACTCACTGCGGTTCCACAGGTAGCACGCAGTCAGTGCTGCTTCTCCCCAGAGATTAGGAGGGAGTGCTGCCATCTCCAGCATCGCGAGCATCCGTCCTTCGATGGTACGGATGGCCCTTTCAGCCTTGCCGTTTTGCTGGTGAGCATACGGCGCCGAGAGCTGCCTTTCTACCCCCGCACGTTGTAGTGCCTGAGTGAAGGCCGCGTTCACGAACTCACCCCCATTGTCTGAACGGAACACCTTCACGGTGCGCCCTGAGTGATTCTCCCACCTGGCCTTAATGATCTCCCAAGCTGCTAACGCCTGATCCTTCGTAGCGAGTAACTGAAGGTTGAGAAGGTTCATGTGATCGTCGAGGAAGACCACGAAGTAGTGCTTCCCGTGAGGTGTGACTGTTGGGAAGGGGCCGCAAAGGTCGGAGTGAATCAGATCGAGCATGTGAACTGCTCGCGGTTCGGTGGAGGGTGGATAAGGCTTCCGCGGGTGCTTGGCCATGATGCAGGCCTCGCATTTGCTCAAGGGCGCTTGTGTGGTGAGTTTCACCCCCTTAGCGAAGAGTGGGAGACGTCTTACTGCTTCTCCTCCAACGTGCCCGAGGCGCGCATGCCAGAGATCGAAGGACATTGGGACGCGTGCGAATGCGCACATCTCATTGAAGGGTGAGGGGACAACGCCTTGGTTGCTCGGCAGGATGAACTTCAGTTCAAGGAAGAAGAGGTTGCCTGTCATGGGAATCTGTCCGAGTGCTGAACCGTCATATACAAGCTGTACGCGAGGGGGAGACGGTGAGAAGTTACATGCCCAACCTTTCCTGAGCATGCGACCAACGGACAATAGGTTGACGAGGGCGCCTGGGGCATGTAAGCAGTCAGTGAGCCGAAGACGAAACACTTTGCCATCAATAGTGAGGTCGGCAACGCAATCTCCTCGTCCCATGGTGGGTAGCTTGCCATGGTTCGCAGTTTTGACAGTGACTCGCGAGTCGTGTGAGTAGGTCCAGAAGTACTGACGATCAGTGATGAGAGTGGACGTTGTCCCGGAGTCAAGGATGGTTGAGAGGGATTGTTGTGCGATGCAAGCGATGTCCTCCACACTTGGGTAAGCGTCGTCGTTCAGTTCCTCGATAACTGCGCAGCTGAGTTCCCGTTTGGGCTCAGATACTGTGCTGGATGACGTGGTGTCAGACGTGGTGCTGGATGTCCCATCAGCAGCTGCGGCTACCTCCTTCTTGGGAGATTTCTTGGAGTTGTTGCGACCCCAAGGGGCCTTGTTCTCCATACCGCCGCCCTTCTGGAGGCAGTGTTCCAGGTCGTGGGTCAAGGACCGGGGAAGACCAGCACAAGCAGCATTCTCACAAGACACCCCCTTAGGGTTCTGTCTGTGGATGCGAACACCGGTCTTGGGGTTTACCTTCACCTCAGCCGAGTACGAAGATGACGTAGTGGCGTTAGCGTACTCGGATCCTGGGCCAGCTGACTTCTTCTCAACTCGTATGCGGTTTGCTTCTTCAGATAGCGCAGAGGCAACTTGAACGAAGGTGCGAGTTGGAGGTGGTGCAGGAGATGAGGTGGTAGGAGGAAAGCTCGGTGTGTTGAACTGCCCATAAGTTAGACGCCTGAACACTAACCATTCCGTGGTCCTCGGAAGTCCATGGAGCAGCAGGTAGATGGTCTCGTCCTCAGTGACGACGACACCCATCTCAGCGAAGCGTCTGCGGCCGTTTTCGAATACGCCAATATATCTGGACGCATCGTCAGCGTCTTTCAACTTTTCGTTGAAGAGTTGATCCCGTAGTTCGAATTGGGAGGTCATATTGAGGCGACCGAAGTGCTTGGATAGGATGTCCCATTGCTGACGGGCTGTGAGGGATTCTCCTAGGAGGGATTGAACGACGGGGGAGATTCGACGACAGATGATGCCTTTGGCTTGTGCGTCTTCCTTGATCCATTCGATCATGGCCTTCTTTTCTGCATCTGTGGGCGTCGCGGCTACAGCAGCCTTTGGCATGTCAGAGGCGAAATCGGCGAAGTCGTTCGGGTCTGTGCCAGTGCTGCAATGATTCCAGAGTCCCTCACCTTGTAAGGCGAGGGTGACAGTGCGACGCCAGCTGGCATAGTCGTCCGAACCAGTGAGTTCGGTGATGTGATCGTACTTGCCCATTGTGCGATCGATCGGTTTGTTATTTCAAATTCAAAGAATGTCGAAGGGAAATTGAATGATCACCCGTTGAGTGAAATTGAGCGTCTGGAACAATATCGCCTGGTTGAATCTAACTCCGTTAGTCTGTCTGTCTGCGCCCTAGAGCGCAGGGCTCATAACCTGTGCGCTAGAACAGAGCTAGCCTCAGCGGGAGTGTGCAAACGCTATGACATTGTAAGTACCTAGAACAGAGCTAGCCTAGGTAGGATGTCAGTATCTATGTGAGAGCCGTAACAGTAAACATACCTCAGCGGGAGTGTGCAAACGCTGAGGTATTCTAACTACAAGATGCGTGCAATAAGTATTGAAAGGCTGCGTTTGAGTTCGTTAGGGGAATACTGATGGGGATGTGTTTGGTTTGCGAGTCGACGATGGTGGAAATCAGTTAAGTTCGGATCGGATTGCGAGTTCGGAGTGGAAAGATGTCAGAGTCTAAACGGATGGTAATTCGATGATTCTCTAAGTGAAAGTACAGGGTTTATATAGGAATTGATCAGAGTGGCGAAACATACGAGTGGCGTGTAAGAATGGCAAGGAGATGGTAAGGGAACTAGCATATGTTTGAGATGAAAGGATAAAGGGATCAGTATTAGAGACAAAGGGAAAGATAGAGATAAGAGAGAAATAAGAGAAACGCGATGGACACGTAAGACATACCAGCATATGCAGTCAAGTATGAACGAGAGAATGTCAGAGAGAGCAGAGAGTGAAACAGATCGAAGAGAACAAACGGAGTCGGAGTCGCAGATCCTAAAGCATGACGCGGTCGTCAGATGCCAAAGCCGATAGCCCTCCTTACAACTCTTCCACCACACAGCAAGTCTCACTGGAAAAATTCAACAGACCTCGGCTGACCCGCGACAAGAATGTCGATGAGTGGGATCAATCTGACGACCAGAATCACGTAGATGGTGAATGAGTTGTGTGACTTCGAGAGTTGAAGTGGAGCGCGGGTAATATGGGATGAGTCTGAACGCGGCAAATTTGAGGCGAGACACGGTGCCGTCGATTTCTGCGAGCTGGTATGATCCTCCCTGGGATCGGGACACGACTAGCATGGGACCGAAATAGCGGGGCTTGCATTTGGCGTTTGAGGCGGCTTCTATCTTTTTGTTGAGGACTAGTACGAGCGATCCGGGCTTAAAGTCGTAATCATGTATAGTATTTGCGTAACGACGCTCGAAATCTTTGATTGACGCGAAGCGGCTGCGTACTAGTCGATCGTGGGCTCGCCTCAAGTCTTCGTCTCGTTTGTCAAGCTGTTGTGCGCGAAGGGATAGGAGTTCGGTAGTGGAGATGGTAGAGGAGATATCGGGAAGCATAAAGGTCGCTTCGGTGATGTCGAACGGGAGTAAGGGTTCTATGCCGTGTGCGAGGAAGAAGGGGGTGTGACCCGTGGTCTTACGAGTGGTGACTCTGTCGGCCCAGAAAACGTGTGGTGTGAGTGCTGGCCACTTGGTGACATCACCGTTGCAGGCCTTGACGATGGAGTCTCTGATGGTACGGTGCGATCGTTCGACGAGTCCATTAGCTTTTGAGTTATACGCAGAGATCCGAATATGATTGATATGGTACTTCTCGGAGAGCCAATTGAGGGCAGCAACGAATGGGGTGCCATTGTCAGTAACAATTTCCTCTAGCCCTCCCCAACGGCACAGAATTTCTTCGAAGATGAAGGAGCCGATTGTGCGACCTGTTTCGCTGCGCAACATGCGCCATTCTGGCCAGTTCGAGAGTGAACAACGTGCTTGAACTATGTGAGTGAAACCATGCGAGGTCGGCATGAACATTGAGTCAGCGAATGCTTTGCGAAAAAGGGGGGCAGGGATAGCAACGATGGGGGGAATAACGACCTTCTCGACGGATCGGAGTTGGCACTGGTGACACGTCTTGATGTACCAGGCGACGTCTTTGTCAAGCGAAGGCCACCAGAAGCGGTCAGCTATGGTGCGACGGGTAGGGTAAAATCCTTTGTGTCCAAGGTGATCATGTGTTTCTTGCAGAATACGCGTGCGATCGGGTGCGAATAGAACAATCTGGTGTCGTCCTGCTGAGTCTTTGCGCCAAAGGCGATTGCCGCGGGCGAAGAATTGATGAGCTTGCTTGAGGATGCGAGGGCGCTGGGAAGTAGGAATGTCAGGAGTGAAAGCAAGCGTCGTAAGATAATCCTTAAGGACACGTAGTTCCTCGTCGCGCGCCCGGGAAGCATCGTTGGAAGGAATATCGAGATCAGATGTGAGCGAAGTTTCTGTATTAAACAGGACTGTTGCTCGGCTCATCATTTCAAGATGCCCCCGATCCAAGTCTTTTGCGACCCATAAGCCGCAGCCCAAAATCTCGTCAATCCAATCCTCTACATCTTCTGAACCTTCTTCGTCTTCTTCGTCATCTTCGGGAGCGTGTCGTCTACGAGATAACCCATCGGGTCCTTGATGTTTGGTGCCTGGAACGTGCTTGAGAGTGAAATCAAACGTAAGAATGCCCGCTATCCATCGATTCATAGCGGCGTTGGGTTGTATGTCGGGCTTGTTCAACATCCCCTTGATGTATTTAGCGTCTACCTCGACAACGAGGTGTTTAACCCCAACGAGCCAAACCTTAGCAGCTCGAAGTGCCCGAAACAAACCATATAACTCTAACTTTGCTTGGGAGTATCGTGATTCCCGTTCATTCCACGTGATGGATCCGAAACGTGAGGGACGACGTCTTCCTTCGTCGTCGAGTTGGAGTAGAATGTATCCGCAAGCGATGTATGAAGAGTCGACGGACAGGATGACGGGGTTGGCTGAGTGATAATCAATCGGGCGAATAGCGGGGGACTTAGTAACTGCGAGCTTGAGGGTATCCATGGCGTGTTGTGCAGCGTCAGTCCAAACGAACGGGGTGTTGTTGCGAGTGAGGTTGGTGAGTGGATGGGCGATGGCTGCGTAATCTTTGATCCAGTTGCGTACTGTCCC
>JRHT02000092.1:103854-120539 GCA_011800875.2 Suillus brevipes Sb2
TTCAGCAGGCGGTCTACGAGCACAACGCTGGATGGGCAGCCGAGCTTCGTCGTTACCTCAAGGATATGCCAGACGATGTAAGTAAAGAGACAGACATTGTTCAGTGGTGGGCGGTGAGTCTATCTAATATGTTCCAACATACTTTTTATCTCATATCACACAGAGACATTCATCTATATATCCTACCCTTGCGAGAATCACGATGTACTTTTTATCTCATATCACACAGAGACATTCATCTATATATCCTACCCTTGCGAGAATCGCGATGGACATTTGTGCCATACCAGCATCTTCAGTCCCGTGTGAACGATTGTTTTCAGCGGGCGCAGAGATTGCAACAGATCGCCGCTCAAGACTTGGTGCAGACAAATTCGAGCAACTCCAGATCCTCAAGCATACGTGGCGAGATTCCATTGCGGATAGGGCTGCTTCCAACTCTTCCACTACACAGGAAGTCTCACTGGAGGAATTCAAAGAGCTGCTGACCCTCGACAAGAATTTCGATGAGTGGGATCAATCTGAGGATGAGAATCACGAGATGGTCACTGTGTAGTTTGCTTTCCTTACATGTCTTAGAATTAGAAGTTCATTGTATCATTGTGCAACCGGTTTCACTTGTGACCAGTCGCAACCGATTTTTATCGGTCTTGAATTTCTTATCAATGTCAGGCAACCGAGACCGAAGTTTAGTAAAATATAGGGCAACCGCAACCTCGGTCCGGTTGCAACCGTTGGCGGTCCGGTTTGGTTGCCAGTTTTTTTTCGGTCTGACAACCGGACTTTAAAACACTAAGCATCATCAGGCAAATGAGTCCGTCGCAAGAAAGCTGCTAAAGCTCAAGAAGATGTTGATGAAGACGGTATTCTTGCAGACATTGATGTCCAGCCCATCATCGATGAATCTACCTCTCCCACACACAAGGATAGAACTCGCGACATCAACCAATTCTTCAGTCAACCGTTTGAGTCCACTCACGCTAATGGCAAGGTCAAAAAACATCGAAAGTGCAAAGTCTGTCCGTACGTTGTCATATCATTTGCATATTTCTTTACATCACTAACACTACATATTTGCTACTACTAGGACTCAATGTACCATTGTAAACGAGACGTCAACCCTCCGCCGTCATGCAGAAGCCAAATTCGCGGGAAAATACTGAACATGGGCAAAGGCCAACGCCTTCACATCTAAATTGCCGGGTGACATCGCAGCCGAGAAAAAGAAAGCCGCGCAAGCACAGCAACAGATTGATGCGCACTTGACCGAGCACAAATTGTCAGAGCGCACCATCCCTTACACCCATCAGAACTTTAGAAAAGCTGCAATTGAGTGGCTTGTCGCCACAGATCAGGTAAGACTCGTTCATATTGATATTGTCTGTTGTAAACTAACGGAATTTAGCCCATACAGGCTCTATGTCAAAATTAGTTATCCCTCGGAGTGATAACTAATTTTGACATTAGGAACGCCTACCATCAGGTGCTGTTGTTGCTCCCATCATACTCGCATCCAACAAAACAAATCTGACCTGTTTTCGTGGCGATAAAGCTGCATGGCCAATATATTTGACCATTGGAAATATCAGAAAGGACATTCACCATCAGCCTTCTAAACATGCAACAGTGCTGATAGGATACTTACCGATTTCAAAGATGCTGCATTTCAAGGATGATGAAGCTCGGCAGATTGGGCGATGTCGCCTCTTTCACAACTGCATGCGGTTGGTGATGGAGCCACTTGTTGAAGCTGGTGCTCGTGGAGTGGATATGATCTGTGCCGATAGGAATATCCGACATGTTTATCCTATTCTCGCGTGTACATCGCAGATCACCCCGAGCAATGCCTGATCGCCTGCTGTAAAGAAAACCACTGCCCTCATTGTGTTGTAGGACTGAAACATCGCGGAGACCACTTCAACTCACCTTTTAGAGATGTCAATGAGACTCGAGCAACTCTCAACCGCCATAAAAATGGCGAAGACCCTCACCTTTTTGAAGATCATGGTCTTCGTGCAATATATTTTCCGTTCTGGTCACATCTTCCACACACCGACATTTTCATGTGTATCACTCCGGATATTCTACACCAGTTACACAAGGGTGTTTTCAAAGACCACATTGTGAGCTGGTGTTCTACCATCATCTCTGATGCAGAGTTCGACGCACATTTTCAAGCTATGACCGATTTTCATGGTCTCCGACACTTCAAACGGGGAATTTCGACTGTCTCTCAGTGGACTTGCACAGAGCATAAAGAGATGCAGCGCATTGTCTCAGGCGTCATCACTGGTGCTGTTGAACCCCATGTGTTCCGGGCTGCACGCGCTGTTCTCGACTTTATTTACTATGCTCAATACCAATCGCACACAGACACGACACTCGCACGAATGCAGGACGCACTCGATGAATTTCACGCAAACAAGCTTATCTTTGTCGAGCTCGGTCTTCATCAACACTTCAACATTCCCAAGGTTCACTCGATGCACCACTATGTGCAGTCCATTCGAGTGTTGGGCAGTGCAGATGGTTTCAACTCTGAGAGCCCCGAACACTTGCATATTGACTATGCGAAGGATGCTTACCAGGCAAGCAGTAAAGTAGATTACATCGCGCAAATGACTCATTGGCTCGAACTTCAAGAAGCCGTCTTTTGACACGGCATATTTGTCAATTGGGTCGTATCGAAAGGTGGACTCAGCAAATCTCTCGACTTAGATTTGCTTGAAGATGACGAGGAGGAACCGACTTTCGCGGATTCAGACATCCAGGCCATATAGTGATATTGATATATCAAAAGTCTATAATTTATAGTGTTGGTCTAATACATTACTTCCAACAGTCTAGTAGTCTACATACTGCTCAGTATCCTGCACTTATAACTACTGTGGCTTGGGTGCTACATGCACATCTACTACAAGCTACTGAGCCTCCGAGGTACAACATAGCCGTGGCAGTGTGCTATGGGTCAACATGCTTTTTCCTGATGAATGGAAGAAGGAAAGAGGGAATGTGTCCGCATAACTCGGATGCGAAGCGTGTGCTTCTTCGCATCCATGAGTCATGTGGATGGTTCTGGACTTGCGTCCGTGAACCTTGATTTGAAGGCATAGTTGGGGTGTAGAGGACATGCAATCCTTACAACGTCATGTCAGAAAAAGCCGGGAGCAGACTCGAATTGTTCAACTAGTTTTCCAATGAAAAGCATATTGATCATCTGAGGACTTGAATATGTGGCACGGGCACACACAATTCGTCGCGTTGCACATGCCTCAATGAGTGTCAAATCACTCACCACCATGTACTATGGTTTAATCTAGCCAAAACAGATGAAGCTAGTCATGCCTTATGAAATTTTAAAATCAAGCCAGCAAAGAGCATAAAAATCAAGGAGTGTTTGAATCAAGTATGACTTTGTCTCCCCACCAGACCATTGGGGGCAAATGGGGCGATCATCCATTATTGAGGGCACGACAGGTGTCATGCCAGCAAGGAGTATATTTAGACTCGAGGAGGTTCAAACCAAATTCAAACTCACTCACGTCGCGATCTCGGCGAACCGGCTCGGACGGATAGGTTCATCCCAAAAATGCACGCCCATAAACACAAAGGACACTATAAAGCAAGGCGACATCCTACTAACCCTCCAAAGTTATCTGAACCCACACCCACACGCAATGCGGCGCTCCTCTGTAATGATTCTCGCCGTCATCGCTACGTTAGTATCACCGATCTCTGCCACGCCCGGCGACGGCGCCAATAACTGTCCATACTTCTGCTTTTACGATGATGAGTGCAGCAGGTGTTCCCTCAAATGCGTGAGCTTCAGTTGTTTGTGCCCTAAATTCTGACTCACCAGCACCCAAGATCTTGTATTGGTGCTATTCGGACCTGGTATCATAGTAGGCCACAGTCACGGTCCGATGTAAAGGTCAAACAGAGTTCCTGACATACATTATGCCAGAAAAGGTGGGGAGCAGACAAGGACTCAAAACCTTCTGTAGCTTGCACTGACAAGTCATAGTTCATCACGGTACTTCATTGTATCCCGAAGTGTCTCAAGGAATGCTAAAATCACTCATACCGGCCCCATGACAATGATTTACCCAAGCCAGACCTTTCAAGACGGATGGAGCCAGGATCAAAATTGAAGGACACACCGTGTATTGTGGGCCTACTACGATGTCAGAGTTGTGACATGGCGTGTCTCTACTAGGGCGGATGGGGCCGGAAGATCCTTACAAAATCTTACGAGCATGACATACGTCAGAAGTTCAATCTCACTTCAAGAAAAGTGGCTTGCTACTGACCCTGGAGACATCATCAATCTCTGCCATGCAGGCCCGGCGGGCGCCGAGTATGTCCATGTTTTCACGTATTGGGCGGGTGCCGGAAAGAGTACTAGTTGGAAAGCCGTCACTGACTAGTACTGACTCACAGAACTAAATACTACATGGCAGCATCACTGTCAGTGCCAAGTAGCAATGTCCAATCAAGAGGTTGCTTCTGTCATGTATATATAAGTGTCATGCTTACAAGAGTCCTCTCGACAAAAATATGTCGAGTAAATGAATTCCTTGCTTATTACGCCACTCGATTTATCGTAGTTGCTGGTCATGAGCCTAGATCGTTTCTCCAAAACGTGATGTAGCCATGTCACAACGAGGATTTCTAACTCATGCGCGAGATGGCTTTTAAATTGGTACCGAATCGCCAGCGGCTGATTGAAAATTTGCAGGACTAGAGTCTAGATCACAGTAAATTGCCAATGATGGTAATGCACTCTCAGTGCTTTTAGTAATCAAGCTTGCGAATAGGCTCAGGCTGTAGCTTGCAAGACCTGCTGGCATTGTAAATATGAATACACATCTGTTTGAAGGCACAACCAGAGGAATACTCAGCAAATAAAAACCAGCCGTGAGCCTAGTCAGTATATCTAGCATCTGATACCACACCACACAAGTCATAAACAATGTGTTTCTCTGCAATGACCCTCGCCGCTGTCACCGCTTTAGCATTATCGATCTCTGCCACGCCAATTGACACGAGCACTGAGAAATGTCCAGTCGTTTGCACTGCGAGTACACAGTGCACCAAGATCTCAGGCTGCAAAAATGTCGTTTGCGTGAGTTTGAGTGGTTTATGTTTCGGATTTGACGACGTGGCTCACTGGCACGGAAGTTCTTTTTCTTTTGCGTATATGACGCAGGTATCTTGATGGGGTGTCAGTAGTCATGATTTGATTTAAAGTTTGTACACAGCTCCCGACATGTGTTGTACCAGAAATGGCCAGGCACAGAGTTGCTTGAGTCATTCAATGTTACCATGACTGTAGCGATAACGGTAGCATGCAAACAAGTTATCGTTACAGCATCAGATGAGGGAGCAGCGTTCTACATTCAGCTTGACTTGGAGTATATCGATATCTTTAAAGTCAACAAGTGAGCATGATGGGAGAGGGATTCGCCAGCGGCTGGTTGGAAACATGCAGCTCCACATACCAAAATTGCCGATGACGGTGATGTGCTCTCAGTGCTTTTAGTACTGAGTCTAGAAATGCGAATGTTCAGTAGTTGCACACCCACTCGTGAATTGGCCCCAACCGGCATTATTATCTTCAGCAGATAAAAGCCAGCCATATCCTAGTATCTCTATCTGATCACATACCACACAAGTCACAAACAATGCGTTTCTCTGCAATGAACCTCGTCGTCGTCATCGCTCTAGCATTATCAATTTCTGCTACGCCCATTGACACGGGCACCGAGGGGTGTCCATCCTTTTGCACTAGTGATTCACAGTGTACACAGAGCTCAGGCTGCACCAAAGTCATATGCGTGAGTTTGAGTTGTTTATATTTCGAATTTGACGACCTGGCTCACCAGCACTAAAGTGGTTTTTTACTTGTTCATAATGCAGGTATTTTGAGGGGTGTCAAAGTCAGTGGTATGGTCGGATACAAAACTCATACAAAGCTCCTGAATATGTTATGCCAGACAAGGCCTAGTGCAGAAGAGTCGCCTGGTCATTACTATGGCGATAGCGAGAGTATGTAAGTTATTGGTGTGCTTCAGATGAAGGAGCAATGTTCCGTTTTCAGCTCGACTTGCAATTGATCGATATCTTTAAGTGAACAAGTGAGGATGATGGGATAGGGACTGCCTCAGACACCAAGGCAGTCCTGATGACCTCGATGAGGCCATCTCTATGCACGAAGACGCGCTGCGCCTGAGCCCCTTAAGGGCGCGGGGTCGGACGGACATCTATATCAAGGAAGATCAATTTTGATGGCACAAGGTAGAAATGATGAAATTCAACTTGGTTCACTAAATGAAACATTATCATTTTATTTTATTTCTATGACGTGGCGAACGTACCTAGTCTTTTGTTTCTGATAATGAAACAAGTCGCATGACACGGGCGCTAAAAAGACAATGATCTATCCAGTACGACGAGAGGACAAGTGGAGCTACTTCAAGACAGTCCAAGTCTTCCACAATGATCTAAACTGCCGAAATAAGCCAAAGTAATCGGCAATATATGTGGTGGTAAAAATACCAGCTGATGCCATCTGGGTCTGATGTTTTATTTCTGATGAGTGCACAAAGCAGTGAAACAATCACCAAAGCATGTGGTACGAGTGGGAAGACGAGCTGGGCTTCCACAACGACACCAAGCAGCAATGACTCTGCCAAAAGCATTGACGGCTTAAGTTGTTGTAGATGGCACTACATTTGAGTGGTTCTGGCACCACAATGTGCACCTCGAAGGATGAGAGACACGCATTTCAACGCGGTGAGAAGCGGGACGTTCGTAATAAGGAACATGATGGTGATAGAGTGGTTCTCGCTAATGAGAACACCAAGATCAGAACAAGAAATATGATATGAACTCTGTGATAACCAAATTAACGATCGCGACGGTCAGAAAGACTGCTTCCGTAAACACTCACTCGCCAATGCGGATCCCTTGCCTGTCCGTGGTACTTGTAAGCCAGCTGGTCCCTATATTAAATTTTCAGCTGTTTTCGAACCATTACGAACACGCAAGTCAAGTTCAAAGTGAGTTACCTCAATTTTAAATATCCCCATTGCTCGGTGATGACCACCCAGATCCCAATACGCTGATCGATTCAGCATCAATTCACTAGCAGCTCATGTGTCAGTGCCATACTAGTACAATACCAATGTAACAGCAGAAACATAACTCACAGAGCATATAAACAATATCTGCAGTGTCGGTGAGTCATGTGGTTGAATTGAAGACACAAACCACTGAAACTCACGCAACTTATCTTAGGGCAAGAGCCGCATTCTTCAGTGTGCCTGCAAAAAATAGGACATTTCTCGGCGCCAGTGTCAATGGGCGAGGCAGATGCTGATAATACCAACGACGGGAAGGAGAAATGCATTATGTGTAAGGGTGATATCTGTGATACAAATAATATGGCAAGTGAGTAGGAAAACATTCTTGCATTTATACGCTGAATGATGTTCTGTATGGCTTGGAACAGATATCTGCAATGTCAGCAGATTGCCACGCAAGATCTCTTGGCAATCTGGTGTGCAGCAGTTGAAAATCCCTCTGCTAGGGACATTCTGTTGCACACCTTGGCAGCACTTTGACAATGTTGTCACGGTATGTCAGACCCAACCAAGCACATGGTGTGGTTGCAAAACACCATTACTACAAAACAGTCAGGAAAAAGATCATGTCAGGCGCAGCTGCAACACTCACAAGATGAAAACAAATGAGAATAACACGCTGAACAATAGTGATGCGGTTGTGCGGAGGTCAGTCTGTGAGAGAAAGATGGTGAAGTGTGGATTGGAAATATAGGCTAGGAGATGTGAGAATATGCAGCTGCTAACACAGGTGAGGGGGACAATAAGGTGCAAGGTGGCGTGGCGGGGTGACAGAAAAGGCGACATCACACACTACTTGAGAGCACAACATGGCTGCGGAACCATTAGCATGGGGAAAGCAGCTCGAAAGACGACATCACGCACATCCTGAGAGCGGGACATGGCTGTGACACTATCAATGAGGAGAAAGCAGGTTGAGCACCAACCGTAGCACACACCTTGTACGCGCGCGAAGAGCTTCTAGTGTGGCATAAGCGCTAGCGAGGCCCACGCCGAACGCAAAGAGCAGCCTGTGAAGCCTGATATGTGCGATGTGCTTGTGTGGACGATTAATGAGAACGATGGGTTCGTTTCCTGTATTGTCGACGGGCGTGAGCGTTCAGTCGAGGTTGGAAGAGAAAACGGGTAGGCAGAGCATCTCTGCGAGCCTCGGTGATTCAACGATGACAAAGAGCAGGGAGAAATAAAATGCATGCCTTCTTCAAGTTGCAGCTGCCAACCAGCTCGAGTACAACCTCCAGGCCACGATGATGTTGATGTTCTTGAATTCAAAACCAGTGGTGAGGTTGGTTGTCAACTTGCTGGAGAGTGCTGGAGCACGTGGTCGCGTGTGATTGCGCTATAGAAGGACATGTAAGTACGTGCTAGCCTGAGGGAGTCGGGAAGTGATAGGAGGAGGGCATTGAAAGGACCGCTTTGGATGGAGGTAGATCTTGAGGAGCACAACACTGTATCTAATAATAAAAGGAAGAGACCTCAGAGGAAGCTCCAGAACATAAATGCACCAATCCAAAATAATCAAAAAATTGTGTCAGTCTTCCCTCTCGTGATCACACGGTCGAGTCTGCTATAGCACTGCGTCATGCTACTTGAAAGAGCGTCTCGGGCTGATGTCCGAGTACACGTAGTGGGCAAGTACTGGACAAGCCGTCATAGAGACAGCAACACTACAGTCAAGTAATAACTTGATCATGCGTATGATTGAAGATAAGAGATAAATCAACCAGTAGTCGAACGTCGACTGACTCGACTCGGAGTCAGAACTGTCACGTGGTGAGCCACTGGTGAGCATGCCGTATTAATATTGGTGCCGTAACTTTGAAAACAATCTACGGCCTCCGTCATCTGTCCTTAGCTAGTCCGTCATTTCATCGGATTGTCCCAGGCTTGCGTACGGGCCAATCCTCGCAGCCTGCGCTTCCGCGAGGTACGTGAGACCAGTTAGAAATTTAATTCAGTCCAGAATTATCAACAGCAACTTAAAAGTCGCCACCTACAATTGGTGTGCAACAGAATGTCCTCAGTAAAGGGATTTTCAACTGCTTCACACCAGCTTGCCAAGAGACCTTGTGTGGCAATCTGCTGGCATTGCGGACATCTTATGTTCAAAGTCACACAGAACATCATTCGGCTTATAAAAGCAAGATTGGTTTCCTACCGACCCTCCATATTATTTGTATCGCACCTTTACACACAATGCGTTTATCCTTTGCAATGGTCCTTCCCGTCATCGCTGCTTTGGCATCATTAACATCTGCCTCGCCCTCTGACGCTGGCGCTAAAAAATGCCCTCTCTTTTGCAGGCATACTCGACAATGCAGCGCCTGCCCTGTAGTAAGCTGCGTGAGTTTCGGTGGTTTGAGTCCTAGATTTAATCACATAACTCACCAACACTGCAGTACTTGTTTATATGTTACGTGAGTTATGCTCCCGCTGTTACATCGGTATTGTACTAGTATGGCACTGACACATGGGTTAACAGTAAATCGACTGCTGAGTCGATCAGCTTGTTGGCTTCTGGGTGATTATTACTGAGCAATAGTGTTGCCGCAAGTTCGGCTTAATGCCGGCTTTAGCCGTAGCCGGACCTGTAAATAACCGAGCTAGCACGTGACTTCATTTATATAATTTACGGTCCGACTCGACTCAATAAACTGTAGTTCAGTCAATTTAAGGGGTTAAAGCCAGTTTAAAATTCAAATATATTTTTAAATTGAAGTTAAAAATAAATTAGAAATAAATTTAGACTAATCAAAAATGAAGTACGTGAAGCCGAAAAGGGAAGGCATCTCGTCAACTCCCCAACACACTGATCAGTCTGATCTACAATCAAATTAGCACTGATGTCTCCCCAAGATGAGGTGAGTGGTTTACTTGTTAGTGTTTGTTCCAAGACTAAAGCAGATCAGCAAATGTGCAGCGCTTCTCGCCCACGAGAACTGCACAAGGGGAGCATGGCTAAGAAACGCCGCACAAAAAAAACGGCTTAGTCACTTACCAAGTGGCACCCCGAAAAAAGACCCCGACCACCCCTCGAGCTCAACGCGCCCAACGGCGTATCCACCCACCTTCTATCACATCAAAAAAGCCTCAAACTCACCAAAAAACAATACTCAGATAAGTACTCTCTAAATTTAACCACACTAATATGCCCCCAGGGAAATCTGTCACCGCAACCGGTGCTGGACCTCCCAAATCCCACTCCCCATCTCCACCCATTGCCCTAAATACACGACGAACCGTGCGAAATCCGACTTCAGCAGATGACATCTTAGCAATGCCAAATGATGTCATGAACGCTACTGACGCAGAGAAATACCTGACCACCAAGCTTCTCTGCCTCGAAGGCCAACCTTTCACGCTTCAACACCTATCCTCTATCCTGTTCCATATAACCCAAATGTCTGCAGTGACACCAGCTCCAGTGACAGCTGCAACTCGGGCCGTAGCCATTCTTCTCCGAAAACATGTTGTTTGCGAGATCGCTGAGGCAGCAGCAAAGACCATCTCCTCTACACTCACTGACTCCCTCGCCACACGACTCGTAGATCATACCATTGCGGCGCTAGCTCCCCAAATCGCCAGTATTCATGTCGCCTCAGAAGCCTTGGCCAAAACTGCGCAACTAGCTGACAACACCCTATCCACTACGCTAGACAAAGCAGAGAAACTCCACCGGCTTGCCTCACACGAACGAGAGGAACACGAAGGAGGGTTGAATGTAGCAGCTGAAAGACTGGAAGAAACTGCAGACGCTCTCTATGCCACAGTGACGGACTGCCAGAACGCCATCACCCTTCTCGCCCCTTCACTAGACTCCACCCAAGAACGAATCAACCTCCTCTCAAAACAAATGACCACTCCCCCTATCACTTCCCCTGCTGTACCCCTCACATATAGCGCGGTCACCGCTGCACACCTCCCGCCAAGTGTGGATCATCCCATTGGCCGAGCGGCTATCCGCGCATGCCAGATTGTTCTGGACCCAAAACCAGGAACAACACTCTTCCCGCCGGGAACCTCGCACAAAGACATGGCTGCGAGGCTCAAGGAAGCCATTGGTAACATCCGCGATGACAACACACCCTCAGGATATGTATGGGCGGTCACCACTCTCCACAATGGCGGACTCATCGCTGAAATGAATACTGAAGAACTGGCGGTTTGGCTTCGCAGTCCCCTGGGTCGGTCACTTCTCGAAGGCCAATTTGACTCAACAGTCTCATTCCGAACCCGCACCTTTGCCACTGTGATTGAATACTTACCTATCCGTTTGCAGATCGAGGACACCAGTTTCCTCCGTAACATTGAATCCGAGAACTCCCTCCCCGAGGAGTCCTTAACCTCAATCCGGTGGATCAAGCCACCTGCTCGCCGTTCATCAGAACAGCGCAAGGCCTTCGCCATTGTCCAAGTAGCTGACGCCCACACTGCTAACAATCTTCTCAGGGATGGCATCTGCATCGAGAATGAAAGGTTTGTCGTCCGCAAGGACAAGAAAGAACCGATTCGATGTGCCAAGTGTCAGAGTTATGGACACATCGCTCGCAACTGCTCGGCGCCAGCTGATCTTTGCGGCACCTGCGCAGGCCAACACTCTACTCTCCACTGCAATGCTTATCGCACCACTCGATGTGTCAACTCCCGCACTGATAACCACACCAGCTGGAGTAGGAAATGTCCGGAGTTTATTCGCAGATGCGAACTACTTAACGAGAAGTTCCCGGAAAACCGTATGCCTTACTTCCCTACAGAAGCGGCGTGGACCCACGCAATATCTCCCTCACGTCCCCACAAACTCCCCTCCCATAATCGTGCTAGCACCCCTCCACGCAGTCAACAGGCAGGCCCTAGTCAACGCCTACAACAAACCACTATTTCCTTCCCACATCCCCCCCCATCATCACCTTCCATCCTACCCACCCCTCACACCAACACCGCCAAACCATTACCTACGGCCGATGAAATAATGGCTGACCTATACCCTCCGCTAGACTTCAACTCTCCCTCCGACCAACTCGCCTCCACTCCATCGGCTTCATCTGACTTCTTCACGCCTGCACCTTCCCCATCCCCCCCAAGTTCTCACTCCCCTAGTAGCTCCTCCTCCTCCTCGTCTCATGTCTAATACACCCGATAACACCTCCGTTCGACTCAAAATCTGGCAACAAAACCTAAACACCTCCCTCATCTCACAACTCTCATTACTCAATAGCCCCGATATCGCTGACTGGGACTTATTAGTCATCCAGGAACCCCATATTAATTTCTTACGCAACACCAGTGCCAACCATCATTGGCATGTACTCTACCCTTCCCAGCACCTCACGCACCCTCAACAACGCACGAGAGCCGTGACCTTAATCAGTACCAAACTCGACACTAATAGTTGGACGCAGCTACCGTTCCCCTCATCGGATGTAGTCGTCATCCAATTCTCTGGCCTATTCGGCCGCTGCACACTATTTAATATTTATAATGATGACAACCACTCCAACACGCTAACCACACTTGACGATTTCCTAGAAACCCACTCTCCCTCCATCAAATCCGCCGAAGACAACCATATCCTCTGGTTGGGTGACTTCAACCGTCACCATCCACTATGGGAGGATATTCGTAACCGGCACTTGTTCAATTATGCAGCCGCTAACCCACTCATAGATATGATCGCCGAACATGGTATGATTCAACTCCTCCCTCAAGGCCTACCTACACTACAATCCTCAAGCACTGGTAATTGGACTCGTCCTGACAATGTGTTCGGCACAGAACATCTATTAGACTCCCTCGTCTCATGTGATACTGCGCCTGACATGCGCGGACCAAAAACTGACCATATACCTATCCTACTAACCTTAGATCTCTCCATCCCCCAATCTCCTGCCGAGCTGCGTCGCAACTGGCGGGAAGTAGACTGGGAGGCCTTCAACACCCATCTCTCGCAAGCTCTCTCTCCCATACCGGCCATGCCCTTGGCATCTGCAGCCGAATTTCAGCAGGCCGCCAAACGCCTCACTGATGCGATCACTTCAGCCATGGAACTCCACGTCCCCTTCTCAAAACCCTGTCCCCACTCGAAACGGTGGTGGACAAAACGATTGACCAACCTCTGCCAACGTATCAAGGACCTCGACAAACTGGCTTATCGGATGCGCGCGGTACCTCTCCATCCAGTCCACACAGAACTCAAAGCGGTCAAGCAACTCTACGCCAATGAGATCACGGAAACGAAGAAGCAGCACTGGATAGAATGGTTAGAAGACATCGAGGGTACCGATCTCTGGACGGCAAATAAGTACATATCTTCTGCTCCTCGAGACGGTGGCAAGACTCGTGTCCCCACCCTTCAAATGACCTTACCAGACGGAACTGCAAGTGATGCATCCACCAACAGTGCGAAAAGTGCACTCCTCGCTAAGTCCTTTTTCCCGCCCCCTCCTGCTAACAATGTTCTTCCTCAGGACACCATCTACCCTGTCCCTATCGACCGTATGCCACCAATCACGACAGATCAGATCCAACGCGCGATCATCAAGCTAAGTGGCTACAAGGCGCCCGGCCCAGATGGCATTTGCAATGTCGTCTTCAAGGAATGTTCGAACACTCTCCTTCCCTACCTGAAGCACCTCTTCAATGCTGTCTTCTCCCACCATACGTACTACCAACCCTGGCGTGAATTCACAACGGTTGTCCTCCGAAAACCCGGTAAACCCAACTACTCCATCCCCAAGGCCTACCGACCCATAGCGTTGTTGAACACCACCGGCAAACTACTGTCTGCGGTAGTGGCAGATCAATTGACCTATGTACTAGAACGCCATCAACTACTCCCCAATACTCACTTTGGCGGAAGACCAGGACGCTCTACTACAGATTCCCTCCATTTACTCGAGGAAACGATCAAGAATGCATGGCGCTCCCAGAAAGTTGCTTCAGTACTGTTCCTCGACATTGAAGGGGCATTTCCAAATGCTGTCACCAGTCGCCTACTCCATAACATGCGCATGAGGCGCATACCCCATGAGATCGTTTTATTTACTGAACGTTTACTAACGGATCGTCAAACCCAGCTCAAATTTGATGGCTACACGTCTGATTGGTTCCCTGTCAATAACGGAATTGGGCAGGGTGATCCACTCTCCATGATTCTGTATATTATCTACAGCTCCGGTCTTGTAGATGTCGCCACTCCACGAAGGGGCCGTCAAGCACTGAAAGAACTAACCTTAGCATTTGTTGACGACACGGCATTCATCGCTATTGGAAGGACCTTCGATGACACTCACGCTATCCTAGCTGACATGTTAGAACGCCCAGGTGGTGGTTATGAGTGGTCTCGGGCACATAACTCTCGTTTCGAAACAAACAAGTTTGCGCTCATAGACTTCTCGATGAACCGACTCAAAACACGCCCCGATATGCACATTCAGGGTGCTGTCATCCACCCAGTCCAAACTCACCGGTTCTTAGGTGTTATACTGGATCAGGAACTCAGATGGAAGGCGCAGACCGACAACGCGATAGCGAGAGGTCTGGCATATGTCTTACAGCTACGTCGTTTATCCACCACCTCGAAAGGACTTCCAATGCGTCTGATGCGTCAACTCTACCTTGCAGTAGCTGTCCCGAAGATGCTGTATGCGGCTGACTTATGGTTCTCACCAATCTACCGCACCGGCACTAACTCCCTCCAACGAGGGTCCATTGGTGTAGCCAAACGCCTCGCGTCAGTCCAACGCCTGGCGGCCATTGCAATAACAGGCGCCATGCGTACAACTGCAGGAGACACGCTAGAGGCTCATGCTAATCTTCTCCCCACCTCCCTCCTCCTTCAAAACGCCTGTTTCCGTGCCATCATTCGTCTCACCGCCCTTCCCAACACTCACCCCTTATACACTCCAGTACGAAAGTCAGCTGAGCGCTACGTGGCATCGCATCGCACCTCCCTCCATCGACTCACTCACCGCTTCGATCTTCACCCAGACTCCGTAGAGTCCCTCATCCCTGCCCGTCGGTCTCCCACCTCAAGGAATCCCTGGACAACTCAAATCGCTGACACAAAAGAGGAAGCTATCGCAGCATGCGAGCAACTGACGGATCAAATCCAAATTTACAGTGATGGCTCCGGCTTCAAGAGCAGAATTGGAGCAGCGGCAGTTTTGTTCAGGGCGGGTCGGCGTCCTCGAGTACTGAAATTCCACTTAGGTTCAGAGACTGAACATACGGTATTCGAAGCAGAGGAAGTGGGCCTAACACTAGCAGCACAGCTCCTCGCCACTGAACGAGACCCCTCCTTCCCTGTATCTATACTCGTTGATAACCAGGCCTCTATTCAAGCTGGTGAGAGTTTCTACTCACGCCCTGGGTCATATCTCGCAGATCATTTCCGCAGACTCATGAAGCAATCGGCACGAGAGCATGATGACTTCAATGTCACCATCCGTTGGGTGCCGGGGCACTCCAATGTGCACGGCAACGAGGAGGCTGACAAGCACGCCAAATCAGCTTCAGAAGGTAGTCACAACAACAGTCCAACCCTCCTTCTCCCACAATATCTCCGTCATCATTCCCTCCCTCTAAGCATCTCCGCTCTGATTGAACGTCAGACAAAAAACACGACCGAACGATGGCAGCACCTCTGGCGTACATCCCCACGCTTCCACCACATCAATCGCATTGACCCTCATATCCTCCGTCGCTCATTCACCAATCTCTCTGCCGAACTTTCCAAGCGTCTCACCAGCATGTATATGTTCCTCCGAACTGGTCATGCCCCCCTCAATCAACACCTCCACCGCATCCATAAATCAGATAACCCTGCATGTCCCCACTGCCCCAACGTCCCTGAATCAGTACACCACTTCCTCCTATCCTGCCCACACTACCGTCGCGAGAGACATCACCTCACTGTGACTCTAGGCCGCAATGCCTCCTCCCTGCAATTCCTCCTATCCGACCCTGAAGCTACCATCCCTCTCATCAAATACGTCAATGCCACCGGCAGAATGAGAAAAATACTAGGTGAAATTCCACTCCCTCGCACCCTAGCAGAATGATCACTCGTTTCCTAGATGTCTTAACCGCTCTTCACACCTCCAAGAATCTCTATATTCACCTATCCCTCCCCTCACCCCCTCCACTCGTATACTCGGGGTCTATGGCGCACCCAAAATGCCCAATGGCTTATATCACACGAAAAGTAGGATCCAACGCTTCCTTCTGGACCTTGACAACATTACTTTTCATATTTTATATCCTCACCGACTCCTGTATTTGTCTGCGAAAGCAGCCAAGTACGTGTTTTTATATTGCACATAGTCAGATATACATACTGCACACTTATACTTTACAAGTCATCTCATCTTCGCAGGGTGGCGCGTCTAAAACGGCCGGCGGGAACGGCGGACTGATGGGGGTACGCCCAACATCAGGGCATTCGCGCACCCAGAGATGCGTTGGGGACACTGGGGGTCCCCTCGACTAGATAGAACTGTCCTCCTTAGAGTTCATCTCTCCATAGGACAATAAATTGGAATT
>JRHT02000092.1:128797-151266 GCA_011800875.2 Suillus brevipes Sb2
TGTTGGCTCTAGCAGCTATTGAACTGAAAGACCCAGAAAATGAAGCACGGTAACTTCGTTTACTTAGGGATACCGCGCTGATTCAGCTCCTTGCAGCTAGTGTAGGGGTTTTTGCTTACCTCCACGCGAACCCAGCTACACTCACCTCTCCTTAAAACCCTAATACCCATGTGCGAGACAATACTCTCGATCCATTTAGTTCAACGGGATGAAAAACACTCCTTCGCCCTGTCGCAACCGTCACCTAGCAACCGAATGTATCCAATAGTGCAGTAAGCGACTGTTCATCCACACTAGTCACTAAGTTCACTACTAATCAACGTCTACTGCATGAGGTAGGGCGACTTCAGGTGCTACATTACATGAAGCACAGCAACGCTTCCAATAGACTCTGATAATAATTCACTAGGTTCCCTGCAAAAGTGTCTTATGACTGGAGCTTTCGCGACCCACCCTCCTGGAACCTGTATGTTAACACTTAACTTCTATCACAGTACGCGTCCACCTAGGACATGCAGGTCAGATATAGAGCTCCCCAACTCGCTCTCTCAACGTTTCCACTCGTTTTTCTGTCGGCAGTCTCGGTGCGTCTGACAGGACTCTCTGCCAAAAGACGGAAACCTTGTCTTGTACCCTTAGGAAGTTCAACACCCAATAGACCCGCCACCATATACACGATAGAGCCCGACGTCCGTGACGAGCATACTGACATAAAAGTCAAGTACTGTGCCTCAACTTCACTCCCACCCTCGAACCTCCTCTGGGTTAGTTTTATAAACATACGCCTAGTACCACCCGAACGACGGCGTCCATGCTACGCCGTTAATGATCTCGGGCTAGTCTTGAACGTCAACGGTAAAACCCACATTAACGATTCAAATGGGGACCAACATTGACTCGCGACGCGTCTCATTAAATACGTGCTTTTAGTTACCGATTAATGACTATAGTATGCGATGAAGCTGCGATTATGATGAACTGAACAACGACGTTTCGTGGGTGCCGAGCAGAGATGGTTGTTGGATCAGGACGATAAACAGACGGTTAAGCAGGACCATGAGATACTGCAATTAACGTTGTTAGACAGTTGAAACTGTAAAAAGTGACCGTAGCATCATTGGGAGGAACCGGGTAAGCGCACAAGGTAGCTCGGGTCGCTAATCGCTAGACTGGATCTAGCTTAGACCTCACGGTCAGCGCAAGTTATGGGAATAACACACAGGACACCGTCTCCCAAGAACGTGCATGCTCTGCCGTACTCTACTGCTCCCTGTCCTTTATTTGTCCTCTAATCGTTTTGCTTTTTTCTCTTTATTTCTTACGGAGCCAAAGTGCTTTGCACAGAAACCCTAGCCCATGATGATCATGACCATGACGGGTGGAGCTCTAGACAATTACCAGTGGAGGCAACTTCTACACAAACGGCAGATGCCTATTTCGCTATGTATCGCTACTAAGAACCTTCGACCGTTACCAAACAGCTAGGCTCTCGGCGGTCTCTGACCACAACACTCTACGCGCCTTTGAAGGCCTTAGTTCCTCGCACGGTCGTCCCAGTTGCCGCATCCGTTATACTACCGGGTGGCAGGTCCCTAGCGGCTGGGCGTCGGTCCGATTACGTGCGGTGGGACATACGACATCAGTAGCTATGTCTTGCGAGGACTTTCTTCCGCGCTCGGTATACGTAACTTGTGCTCCCAGTATACATAGCGTCGTGAGGCTGAGTGTACTGGGAGCACGAAGTTACTACTTAAAATTAAAACGACCTACGCTACCGTTCTTCTAAAGGTCTGCCGCTTTCTCTACCGCATAAGCACTTACTCCCGTTTGTCCCTCCCCTGCGCTACCAAAGATTCGTCAGCTTGAACTTACATGCCTTGTTCAGCTCATCGAACTGTTTGTTGTTGGTTAAGTCTCAGTGCACTAAGTAACATGTTGTATATTAAAGGTTACAGCGTTACGGTCCGCACCATGTACTTTCTACGATCACCACACTATATGCACTTTGCTTCTACTATTACGGTTCAAGATTTACGATTACGGCTACTATTACTACCACTACATGTCCATTATACTGCTCTTCCTTGTTACTATCAGTTCTTTCTAAAGTGATTTTCAATAAGAGGAAGCATTTGCTTACGACCCTGGCGTAGTCGGAAGTTTTTGAGGGGCTCGGTATACAGTCTTTTTTGAGGAGGTCAGGTCGACCATGCCTCATTAAGTCTAGTAAAGGCCTCTGTCTGAAGGTGACTTCCAGAGGTAGCTTCCGCCCCTACCTGTCGACTCTTAAAAGTAGCCTATTGTCGGAGCCCAGCTAGACGCCATACACCTCTCACCCCTCTAGTTTTCCCTGCCAACTCCAACCCCTTCCCCCACCCCATCCCCTGGGTGCGCGGTGCGACAAGTAGTTTTGCGCGCTTAAGGAGGCCTCCCTTCTCAGAAAGGGTCCACTCAAGTGGCTTGAGCAGGACTTTAAGTCCCTATGGTGGAGTGTCTGGGAAACCGTCCAACAACACAAGGAGATCCCTGAACCACGCCGAAGTCCCTCCCTAAACCTGCTCAAGCTCGGTAAGACACCTTCAATCATCCCTATCTGGTAATTAAATGCACGACCACAGATATCTCGTGGACGCGAACCCCAGCATGGGTCGAGCTCACATCCCCTTCCAAACAAGACAACCACGCATCCTTCTGGTCCCTCGCATCACTCGGGTTCCCAGAAGCTCGCTCAAGCAGCCTGCAATTATCACCAACGAACCATCCTTCTACTCACCACCAAGTCTCCCTTCCCCCAGACGATCACGTACTATGCTTCGATTTCCTGTACTACGTAAGCGCCCATCATACATGGGAATGGGAATTAGACTATTCTCCTGCATGGAGATTTGTAGGCCAACATATGCGGTGGACCGCACGCATGGAAAGGATCGCTGATACGCATGCTAGGCGCGCTATGAACGTGCCGGGGACTGAACCTACACCTCCTGTGAGTGGAAAGTTTCGGGTTTAGCTTGCTCTGTGATCTGATTTTGGGCAGTACGTATCCATCCATATACGGCATGGCGACTTCCGCGAGCAATGCGCGGGTGTTCCTGTAGATCAATGCTTCGCCTCGTTATCAGTCATCGCGCGCAGGGTATCCGAGGTGCAAGACGAGCTCCGCACACGAAAAGGAATCGAGGCCACACACGTCATCATGACGAGCGACGAAAACGACCCGGAGTGGTGGGCAGATGTCAGGGCGCTGGGGTGGACGTGGGTGGATTACGCAGCTGAGCAGACGGAGGAGATCTATGGGAAATGGTGAGTCGATCAGACATCGTGTTTTTCGTTCTGATGGTAGATGTGGTGGGGCTGGCCAGGTACCCGGTGTTCATCGACGCTATCATCCAGTCGAATGGAGCTGGTTTCGTCGGTACGCGTGGGTCTACGATGTCTACGCTAGCGAGCCGGAGAGTGCAGTCGTGGCATGATGGAGCGACGCGGCTTATTCGGTGGGGGACGCCGGGCGCTGATGACCACTGAGGTGATCGGAGTGCTGGAATAGACTCCAAAAACAAGAATCATTGGTTTACAATGAGCGTTTGTTGTTGTATTTTTATTTATGATGCGCGTAATTGGCGCTGTCGCTGTTGGGCTCAAATTCTTGGGCGAAATTGACGAATGGTTGATGTGCTAGGATTGTTGGGGATCTTCCTATCTTGATGGCGACTCACCTGAACACAGGATAGCTTAATGTTCTTCGTTGTTGTGCTGGGTCTGTCGTGGATCTTCCCATCTTGGCGGCGACTCACCTGAACACAGGGATTGTCCTTATCTGATTTCAGGGTCAATGTGAGCTGCCATCATCTCCTGCTTTGAATTCCTTGAACACTGCTGATAGTGATCTCATGCGTTATTGGAGGTGCCAAGGCAGATAATTTATGCAGACCGTCTCACCTCTTCAAGGTCAGAAGGGCAGGTTCGATCTTCGAGAACTATGAGTTCGACATGCAGTGTTTCAATGCTGATCGCGATATATACCTATGAGCAGCTGTGCACTGGTGCCACATCCCATTGAATCTAGACGCTGCATTTAATTCCACCACTCACACACACTCTTCTCACGCGCTACTTAGTCCTCCCAAGACGAACGAAATCGGGTTTTTTGTTTCTGTTGAAAGTTTGAAGGCGCTTTTAGAATCCAGGCCCGCCGAGTCTCTAGAGTCCAGACCACTCACTTGCAACTTAATGGACCGCATACCGTCTTCTGCGGAAGGGTCCATGGCAAGAGTGTCTTGTTGAACCGAGGTTCCCTCAACCCACTGCGAGTTGGAGTTGTGTAGTGCTATATGATTGTATCCTTGATACCCGCGAGGTTACTTTCAACAGGCTGGTCTAGGTGAATGAGTCAAGGTGCTGTTTTTCTCTTTTTCGTGCATTGATGTGTTTTCATTAGTTTGCTTTAGGGCCGATATCCGCGTGGTGAATAGGTCGAGTGCTTGTTGCGGGCGGTGTGTGGCTACATTCAGGCGGGTGCAGCTGTCCTGATGGATGTTGTCGTGGATGGCTCAGTATGTGCATCTCTACGACGCTCGAACAACTGCTGACACGTGTCCAGTATCCACAGTCCAGCCGGTCATCTAGGGGGCCTAGATCATGGCTCAACATGGTGCACGGAACTCGAGCATGACAATTAATTTGCCCAATACTACTCATGCACGTATAGAGATATGCACCATGCACGGACCAACGGCAAAAAACGCGCAGCAACATTGTATGACGTGGTAAATGCAAAAATAGCCACCAAGAACGCCTGCAAATATAAAAAGGATCGAGTATATGCATGGCATACTAGGCGCCCACTGACAGCATCGTCACCCACTAACGTCGTGACTGTCAATGCCGCATCTTAGTAGAAAGGCTCGGAATCAACTTAAAAAAATTCCACCATGTATCCAACTGAAATGTGAGCACGCCTCGACCCTAGGTTCACGGCTAAGGTCGTATAAAGTGAGCAGAACAGCTATTTGAATCGCTGATGGCTCATATATGCATGCAACAACTTGAAGGTCATGCTCGACCACGCCCATGAACTTTTCCCGTGGTTTCCGAGAGACGTGATCACGCTGCGGACGAATCAACTCGATACTTGCGATGGCTGCTATGTGGACATCACACCTGAAATATGGGACAAAGTCATTGAATGGCTTCAAACTGTTGAGGTGACTCGGCGTACATTGCCTGATGGTCAACCGGCGCCAAGTCAGGTTGACATACAAGACAGCTCGTACGCGCTTCAAAAATTCTAGAGCTGTCTTCAGTGCTGAAGTCGAGACTGCATACCAGGACCGACGACAAAATCACCATCAAAATCGTTTTACTATCTGGCGAGATTCAAAATACTGAAATCTCGAGGGACACGCAGGTGGACAAATTCATTGCTGATGTTAGTCAGACACTCGGACAACGTCCCAGCTGCTGTTGTCAAGTCCAGCACTCTCTCATTTTCATTGGCCATGCGAGGATTTTGTGGTGGTACGTTGATAAACTTGATATGATTCATCCGACCGTGTTTGTAATGTCGAATTCCATGCTTTGTGTAGCTCTTCGGATGGGACCAGAAGTCCTTGTAGCAAAACGTGCACTAGAAACGATGTGATCATCAAGCAGGCAGGTAGACTTGAAGTAGAGGTCCTGAATTCATACCGAGAAATGATGAAATATGAAATATGAATGTATCTTGGAAACAGGCTGTACATAAGCATTGCTAGATGCTACACGCGAAGTCGTCAGATTAACGTGTCAATCAACAAGCTCGGGGTACGCACAAACTTGATCATGCTCCAATATGCATGAACACTATACGCTGGTCCAAGGGCATTGGCATTTCCTTGTCGCGAGCCAATGAGAGGACCGCTTGGTGCAGCGCTTGGGCAGCTCGCCTGGAAATCATTTTGCCATCTCCGCACAGGTTTTTGTAGAATGCCTTGACTAAGCGCTGCACAGTACTATCGTTGACCTTCCATAATGTCCCAACAACGCTCTTAACCCCAGCGAATTGCAGGCCGGCCGCTAGGTGTATCACTTCGTCGGGCGTTGCAAAGTCACCGACCGCAGTTTCACAGGCAGAAAGAAACGCGAATTCATGTCGAGAGAGATCCATTTGGGTGATATCGAGAAGTGAGAGCGGTTGGTCGCGCATGAGAAAGGCCGAATTGAACGGGTCCCTATAGTTCTGCGTTCCGTGGCACGCAAAATGGAGCCAAGTATTGTCTTGCATTGCGCACAGTGCTCTCGATTTGGTGGCATCGACGCTCGTTATCTTGGTGAAGGAAACAGCTGGGGGAGAGGGTAAAAGCCTCCGCACCAATTCCAATTCAGGCTCGACAAATTCTAAAGTGGACTCTGATGAGTGACCGGCTGGGCAATTCTGACCAATGGCAGCGAAGGGAACCGACAGCGACCTGTCACGCCTTCTGCGAGCCCTCATCAGCGCAGTAAGAGATGGCGTGTATGAAGAGATATATTGCTGCGAAAGTGAGTTTCCATATGCTCTGTACTCGCCAGCAGCGTGCAACGGCAAGAAATTGAAGAGAGATGTCGGGCACCACCATATTCGGGAACCTCGTCGTGCAAATGCACCCAGATTCTCGACCACCGGGCAGACGACGTCATTCCACAACTTCCTCAAAGCTTTTATCAGCGCTGTTTGGTTCCCTTTAGGACTGTCGTCTTTCCCAATTGCCTCTCGGAATCCGTGCACCAATGCGGTGAGTTTCTCAAAATCGGTAGGGAGTTGAATACTAGTCGGAGGTTGTGTGTGTGTGATAATAATGGCATCGCAAGACGAGTCGCTTGCAATGAGCATGATGATAGGCCCGTCACGAGCTGCCTCTTGGAGATCGGCGAATACGGGGGGGAGTAGGAAGCGAGAGAAGCCCTCGATCTTCCGGATCTCTTCTGCAACTCCATTCCAGTCCTCCACTAGACGTCTGTACCGAGCGTCTGCTGCTTCTACATCGACACTTGGGGTGCCATCTGCATGGCTCGCAGGAGGTTGATCAAGGAGGGAGCTGAGGTCTCTGAATCTCTTCATCAGGGCCGCTGCGTGATCGCTGTGTGTCTGGAGGTTGTCAAGAGGCGTGCGAAGTCGTGTCATCTGGGTCCAAATGATAGTCCTGCCTTGTTCCAACAACTCAACAGCTCGACGCACGTCACCACTACGAAGAGCACACGATGCAGCATCTACGGCAACTGTACCTGGGAAATCTTTCATGGCACTATGACGAGACGATACCGAAGCTGTCGCAGACATGTATGCGTCCATAAGTTGCATGGAGGTTGCATATGCATCCAGTTGAGTACCATGCTTGTGTTCATCAGCATGGTGAACCCAGCGTAGAGCTGCTCGCAGGCGAAATAGCAAGCCCCCAGGGACGACGTTTGCCGCTGTCTTGAAATGATGCATGGCGGCGTTCAGACTATCGTTATCTTCACCTGGGCCAGTGCCATCAAGCCCTGATCGATGGAATGACAGATAGACGGTAGCTAGCGAAATATGGACCTGTAATCGACGAGAATCATGTTGCGTCAAGAGAGTCAAGGCACAGCGGAGGTTCTGTCGTGACTCATTGAGATCTTCTCCACTTCCTCGGTGATCAAAGCGGGTAGAGAGTTCATCTGCAAGATTGGTCAATGATGAGGGCCGATCTGGGTGACCGACGGGGCGCAAAGACAGCGCTTCCCTGGTAAGTGCAATGGCCTGATCCAAGTCTTCGGCATTGCCTCGGTGATCAAAGCGGGTGGAGAGTTGAACGGCAAGATTAGTCAATGACGCGGACCGATCTGTGTGACCGACAGGGTGCAAAGCCAGTGCTTCCCTGCCAAGTGCAATGGCCTGATCCAAGTCTTCGGCATTGCCTCGGTGATCAAAGCGGGTGGAGAGTCGAAGAGCAAGATTACCCAATGACTTGGACCGATCTGTGTGACCGACAGGGTGCAAAGCCAGCGCTTCCCTGTCAAGTGCAATGGCCTGATCCAAGTCTTCGGCATTGCCTCGGTGATCAAAGCGGGTGGAGAGTCGAGTCGCAAGATTATTCAATGACTTGGACCGATCTGTGTGACCGACAGGGCGCAAAGCCAGCGCTTCCCTGTGAAGTGCAATGGCCTGATCCAAGTCTTCGGCATTGCCTCGGTGATCAAAGCGGGTGGAGAGTGGAACAGCAAGATTATTCAATGACAAGGACCGACCTGTGTGACCGACAGGGTGCAAAACCAGTGCTTCCCTGGCAAGTGCAATGGCCTGATCCAAGTCTTCGGCATTGCCTCGGTGATCAAAGCGGATGGAGAGTCGAGCCGCAAGATTATTCAATGATGAGGGCCGATCTGGGTGACCGACAGGGCGCAAAGCCAGCGCTTGCCTGAGAAGAGCAATGGCCTGATCCAAGTCTTCAGCATTGCCTCGGTAATCAAAGCGGGTGGAGAGTAGAACAGCAAGATTATTCAATGACGCGGACCGATCTGTGTGACCGACAGGGTGCAAAGCCAGTGCTTCCCCGCCAAGTGCAATGGCCTGGTCCAAGTCTTCGGCATTGCCTCGGTGATCAAAGCGGGTGGAGAGTCGGTTCGCAAGATTATTCAATGACTTGGACCGATCTGTGTGACCGGCAGGGCGCAAAGCCAGCGCTTCCCTGGCAAGTGCAATGGCCTGATCCAAGTCTTCGGCATTGCCTCGACGCTCGAAGCGAATTGACAGTATTATGCTCAGATTACCAAGCAATTGCCCTCGGGGAGGATGCATGGCGTTGTAGTATCCTAGTGCATCGTAATGATGGGATATCACTTCATCTAAGGCACGGGGATCGTCTGTCTGCAAACACCACTCAACTTGGCCTGCGAGTTGATTCGGCGATAACGGAAGCATGGATGCAGCGAGCCACTCCTGTCCAAGATTATTTGCGTCGATGCTTGCAGCCGGATGCAGAGCGCATGTTTCGATTGCAAGCAAAGCTGCTCTGTGAATGTGGCTGTTGGCATGGCAGACATCGAGGACTTCGCTCATCAACTCTTTAGCCGCATCAACATCCGTTTGAAATCCCCGTTTCGCGAAGCGAGACAGTAGAGCAATGGCGAGATGGAGCTGGGTGACGGGTCGGTCTGGATGACCAGTGGGACGCAAATCAAGAGCGTCTTGAAAGACAGAGATAGGGATGTCGAGGTCGAGGTGTCTTCCTTCCGCTTGGCAACTAATACACTTTACAGTGGCTAGATTGAATAGTGCTACAGGGCGGTAGGGGTGGTCCATGGGGCAGAGATCCAAGGCGCGTTCAAAGTGCTTTATGGATTGGTTGAGATCCCTACTGTTCTGCATCCTGCGGTATCGTGCGAGAAGACGATGTCCGGCGTCCGTCCTTAACATTAATGCATCCATATCACCTGCTGCGAGCTACGCATTACAAGCTCTCAGCATCGGAATCTCAGATTGTATTGGTCACTCACGGTATGAAGGGAGCAAAGAACTGCGGCGTCCTGTTCATCAGGAAGTCGCTGCTCCAGTGTCATGAACAGCGAAGTACACGGGGATACAACTTCCCCCTGCTTGGGCTGAAAGATTATGGCTGCGACACTCGTCAATATCCGTCAGATGTTATTGCAAAAGACATTACTGACGATGTGAATTGTCGCTGCGATCCAGCAATTCTCGGACGGAGATCTCGAATCTACGGAGTACTTCTCCCTGACAGAGCATGGGACCCAATTCAAATGAGGCATACACACTGACTTGAATTATAGAAGATGGCTCGTACGGCCTAGATTCTCTCTTAATACCTGCAGGTAAGATGAAATTAAGGACAACTTACAGAAGTATGCACTCGTTCCATTCTATGACAGCCTGATCTACGATTACGGGTTTGTTGCTTGTCCGGAATTCAGCGCCGTCAGCCTTTACTACTGCATGGAAGCCAACGGGTATTCGTCGGAGACCAAGAGTGAGATCAGTTGCACGAATGGCTTAGGATGAATCGTCAATGCGTGCCGAAGGGAGATTACTATCACATACCAGTAATGACGACTTGTGGCACTCCAGTGGTGTGTGTCTCTCCCGAGTTCTGGGGTTGTTCTGGGTGGCTTGGCTCCTCACCCAAGGCTTGGAGGGTATCATCGAGCGGGTCTGGTACGGAGTCTGTTGAGAAACGAAACAGCAGAGTAATGAAGAAATAAAGCGTCGCCAGAATTACTTTGAAAAACATTAGTACGTGTCGAATGAAGATAGACAACACATACTGTTGACGACTTGTAGCATTTCACTGATCACGATGTTTGTCTGTCCTGGGTTTTGGGGGCTTTCAGGGCGGCTCGGCTCCTCTCCCAAGGGTGGAGGGTGGCCACTGAAATGGCCAGGGACGAAGCTTGACATGTCACTGAGGGCTAGATAAGATACTAACACTTGAGAATAAGAAATATGCTAAACGTCGCAAAAATAGTGCAGTACCTGTGAAGTCCTAGTATACTATAAAGGACGTTATGTAGTACATCTGCCGTGATTCAAGTTGGCGCAACGTGGTGTGTCAAATTTATGTAAGTTCGTTGAACCGAATGAAAAAGCTAGAGTGCTTACAAAATCGGCAGATGCATGGCGCAGTGGTTCCTACTATATAGTAGTTCTTTGTAAATATTGCGATAGCGCGTGTCCTCGTTCGATATGATTGGCGGAAGCTAAAGTAGGAATTCAACTGCAGCCAAGTGTTGCCGTCAATATGATCTCATCCTGCATACATATATCCATCTTGAATTCTCGTGTGCTATAGGTTCGGTTGCGGAAGCAAAAGTAGGAATTCAACTGGAGCCGGATTAAGTCGGAATGGACGTCTGCGAGTGCTACTAGTACTTGAATCAGCCCGAAGTGTCGCGGTCGATCAGCAGCAGGCATACTCATCTTGAACCACACTCATCACATTCTTCCAACAAGCTAGTCTGCGCGAACGAGTCCACCTAGGTACTGTTTTTGTCTTTTTCGTGCATTGATGTGTTTTCATCAGTTTGCTTTAGGCCGCTATCTGCATGGTGAATAGATTTAGTGACGGTGGAGTGTTTGTTGCGGGCGATTTCAGGCGAGTGTAGCTGTCCTGATGGATGTTGTCGTGGATGGCTCAGTATGTGTATCTCTACGACGCTCGAACAACTGCTGACACGTGTCCAGTATCCACAGTTCAACCGGCCTAGATGAAAGCTCAACATGGGACACGGAACTCGAGCATGACAATTAATTTGCCCAATACTACTCATGCACGTATAGAGAAATGCACCATGCACGGACCAACGGCAAAAAACGCGCAGCAACATTGTATGACGTGGTAGATGCAAAAATAGCCACCGAGAACGCCTGCTGATATAAAAGGGATCGAGTATATGCATGGCATACTAGGCGCCCACTGACAGCATCGTCACCCACTAACGTCGTGACTGTCAATGCCGCATCTTAGTAGAAAGGCTCGGAATCAACTTAAAAAAATTCCACCATGTATCCAGCTGAGATGTGAGCACGCCTCGACCCTAGGTTCACGGCTAAGGTCGTATAAAGTGAGCAGAACAGCTATTTGAATCTCTGATGGCTCATATACATGGATGCAACAAGCTCATGCTCGACCACGCCCATGAACTTTTCCCGTGGTTTCCGAGAGACGTGATCACACTGCGGACGAATCAACTCGATACTTGCGAGGGCTGCTATGTGGACATCACACCTGAAATATGGGACAAAGTCATCGAATGGCTTCAAACTGTTGAGGTGACTTGGCGTACATTGCCTGACGGTCAACCGGCGCCAAACCAGGTTGACATACAGGACAGCTCGTACGCACTTCACAAATTCCAGAGCTATGTCCAGTACTGAAGTCGAGACTGCATACCAGGACCGACGACAAAATCACCATCAAAGTCGTTTTACTATCTGGCGAGATTCAAAATACTGAAATCTCGAGAGACACACAGGTGGACAAATTCATTGCTGATGTTAGTCAGACACTCGGACAACATCCCAGTTCCATCATGGCACAATTTGGTGTGATGGTATTGCAAGACGACCGGAGTATCAGATCGTATAACATTAGGAATGGCGACACCATCAAACTTCGACGTCGTCTGATTCTGCAACCCAAAAAGCCAGTCATTTATCTGTACTCGCCCTCTGATATCGATGTTTCTGTCAAGCTCTCCCTCATCACAGAATGGAGCCTCTCTGTCATCTATCCTGTTGTTACCATCGAAGACCATGGACAGCGTTTAGAATGGAATGTCCGCACCCATCAAGACGGGAGTCTGACTGAACACAATTCTGGTTTAGATGTATCGTACTTGTTTTGGGAGGCGAAGTAAGTCCCCCGATGGTACATGATTCGCTCTTCTAACTTCGTATCGCTCTTTGCAGGGCAAATCTGGAGGCATTTCCCCTTTCACCAGCATCCAAACCGCAACCAGTGGATAAATTCAATCCAATATCCAACAGCCTCGATGATATGGATTCGGTTGTCATTCCAGTGGGCAAAGTTGCCGTTTACCTTGATAAATCCCTCAAGGCTCTGGGACCTCACACCGAAGCTAGAACGTCATTCATTACGTGCGTACATATGCACTACCTCTCGCATTTAAATCATAAATACGTCACTCAACTGCCGTGGTAGCTACTGGCTACCATCATTCCTGAAGCATGAATACATTGCCCTCCGATTCGTCCCTCAAGCAGCATACGAACGCGCCGCTTCTTTGAGCATCTCTCCGCAGCCCGACGTCGTGACTCGCATATTCATGCTGTTCAGAGGTATCCGTATGGAACACTTGGCAAATTGGGCTAATGCGCAAATGCAAGCAGAGAGAGACGTTGGGTGGTGGGTGGATGTGGTTGGAGTCGATCCTGTCAGAGCTGGCGATGCGACTTTGTTCAGGGTGTTGGAATGGGGCGGGACGGAGGTTTTCGGTTAACATCATGTCAACTCGCTTACGTGGTATCGCGTTGTGTCTTGATCAGTGCTGGTGTATCCGGTTCATATCGTGTCCAAATGCCGCACAAAAAGTATCCAGAAACCGCTCAGAAATTTTTTCAGATCATGCAGAGTTGGAAGTCAAGAATGGTGGTGCTGATACATAAGATGTAGGTTGCTGTGGCCGCCGAAGACTCCAATGAACTATTGCACGTCCTGTGCAATCGAGGAGACATCTGTAAACGCGAAATGACCCAGTGTGGTTGCACACGAGCACGATACCTGATACTCAGTAACCTAGGTGCAAGTCAAACTTTACAAAGAAGTCAACGTAGATATCATAATAAGATCAATGATAGAACAGAAATATCCGAGAGACACTGACAACACCCGCTAGCAGCAGATACACGACTTCCCACCTCCGTGTTCGCCAGGGTCTACGTGTACTGCTACTGCTTGCTGCTGCTGCTGCGGCGGCGGCGGCGGCGTATTAGGGTCCTGTTGAGTAGTAGCATTGAGATATTCATATTCTTCATCAGACACGATGTTCGGGTCTTTTCCAGGAGCGCCCGCGGCCACATTACGCTATGTATCACCATGAGACATCAAAGACACAGTGATAGTAAAATCGACTGGGCGCACCTCTTTACCCTGCGCAAAAGGAACCTCGACAACGGGTGGTGTTGCATGATGGGACGGCCGGGTGAATAAGTGTCGCAGGTGAGTTTTGAAGGTGGTAGTGGTGGTGACTGGCGGTGGGGCAGTGGGTGGTACAGGTGGAGGAGCTCGACGAGGGGATCTCGTCAGGGCGAGCCTGAGTCTTTTCAGGCGCCTATGGCGCTGTTGAGGTCGTGGCCGGGAATGTTGAGAATGCTGTAGTGAATGATGTGAGAGATAGAAGAAGAAGGATCCGCTGTTGTACGCACTTCATGCATTCCGTGGAAGAAATTGGGTTCTGCATCGTAGCCATCTTGCTCTTGCCCAGGGATCTCCGCCTGCATAACGGTCAGTAGCGAAATACTAAGGAAGGAAGTACATACGCCAAGAATACGGTCATCTTGCGCAGCAAGCGCATTACATCGTTCCTTGAATTCTGAGTGAAATGTAGGTGAGTACGATAGCTGCAAGCGACGTCATTAAAGACTTGCCATTGGACCAATCAAGGCAGCTGGCCTTTGCAGGTTCGTCGATGGCATCCATCATGCACTTATGTGCTTCGAGGGCTTCATCAGATTTACCTGCCGAGAGGAGAGCCTGGCACCGTTTCTGGTGTGTCGTGAGCAAGAGGGACTCGAGGTCCCAGCCGAAGAGCTGGATAAGGTCCTAGGTAATGAAAATCATTATGTATGCATCATATTGACGCACCACGGTCAAGTCATCGTATGTCTGATGGATGAATTTCGATGAGAAAGCGCCTGAGTGGACAGCGACAGTGAAGTGATTAGCAGCGTCATCGTGGCGCGCGTCACCCAAGGCTTTGGTTCCGAGCTGAACACGTAGATATGCCTAATGTGCGAGTGACAAAGATCAGGTTTGAGGATGGAGTATAACCATATGGAACATACTTCTATGACACAACGTGCGGGGGCATCGGTATTTGGACAAACGGCAGCCAGCTCTTTGATGAGCAGCATTGCTTCCTCACATTGATCTGCATTAAAGAGTGCGATGGCCTGAAATACGGAATAAAGCACAGGGTATGCGAAATGGAATTTGAGATACCTTGATCAGGAGAAGAAAATGGTTGGTGTTTGAGTCTTGGTTCGTAAATATAGATGCGACGTCGAATGCTATCCTCGCCTCCCGGACAAGGCCTTGTCCACACAGGGCGATGCCTTTGGAGATATAACCTGTCAATGAGGGCCGAATGCTGACGGACTATGCCACAGACGAAAGTAAGCCCTGTCGTAAGGGAGCCATTATGAGTCGATATAGCTCACCCTGATTGCATCCTCAAGGGCGTGGTCCCAACTGTGTTTTCGGGCCATCACGAATGAGCGATGTGCATATGAAGTATGGTCGTTGGCATCAGTGTGAATATCTTGGGTGAGCAACTCTTCAGCGGTAGACAGGTTCCCAGTTATACATGCGTCATGGGCTGTCGTGATAGGCAGGATCTGCAAGAGGCAGGCTCGAATTGAATATTATGAAAGTCAGGAATGGAAACTCGCCTTTGTTTTGACGTACTTTGGTACTTTCCACTCTGAGATCTTCTTATCATAACCCCCGCTGAGGATATGCGTACCATCAACAAAGAACGTGACAGTATATTGTGGAGATGAGTGCTGGAAGACGCCGATATATGGAAAGTCAGACAACCGTGCTCACTTTCGTAAGCATTTTGGTGATTTAAAAACCTAAACAGGACAACAGCTTCTAGAGGACTTCTGACACTGCTTAGACTGTGTGCTTCTAATGTAAATAGAATACAGCGCACCCATCTACCTATGCTTGTTTACAGTTCGGACAATCACGGATCGAGAGACCATCCGTGGATTTTTCTTTCCACATTTAGGCATGCCGATACATGTTGAGCTTCCACACACGTGACATGTGTGGAAGCTCAACATGTATCATTTTTTGATGTCTGCCGAGAACACCCGAACTTTCTCATAGTACATTCACCGAGATTCCGTGACACACATCAATTGTTTGCATTCAATGTAAATAGAATATGGACATGTGCAATATAAGATCACCATTCATCTCCAGCTAGTACATTACTATCATGCTCGTCATCTGAGAAATCCCAGACAACCAACCCTGGTTGTTCAACAAGAGTATGCTGTGGGATATTGGGCTCGTCATCATCAACTAGAGCGTCCAGCTCATTGTGATGGGAATTATCTTCATAGTAATGTCTGAGTCAGTAAGTATATCAGATCGAGAAAAACATCTTGTACCTAAGCCCAATCCTCCTCCCACACCGCCCATATAGTAAGGGCCATTCGGCTCGTCACAGAATGGTAAATCCAAACAACCCTCGAGTAAAGGTAGGACATCATCCTCATTGGTCTCCGCCTCGTTCAGTAACAACATGGGTGGGACATTGTCTGCAAGTTGCAGGACAGACAGCAAGTTCCTATAAACTGTCCATGCAGATGAGCGAGTGACTTCAGGGCAACCCATTCGATCATAACAACATTGAATAAAGTCGCCGAGGGTGGGTGGGACAATGTCGAACACTATATGAGAAGGATTGATGTAATGGTTTCGGACCCGATCCACACCATCACGGTCTATGACAACCTAGAGCACATGAGATGCCGGGCCACGTCCAATGTGACGAGATGACTTACCTTGAAATCTAAAGCATTGAAATCTTGAGGCGAGTCATAAATGAGGCTAGGGACGCCATGTGGGAGTATCTGATACATGGTCAGACGCCATCACTAATATTAAAATTTAGATGCACTTGCCTTATTGCGGTCACGTCTCTTGGCTGTGTTGTTAACACGGTCGCGATATGCATCCAATTCTCGCTGCAGCCAAGGGATGAAAACCCAGCGAAAAACCATACTAAGACGCACAATAGATATTAGATACCAGGGAGACCAAGATTAAAGGTACAAACTTTTGAAGAGTATTTCCTACATCATACAACCCTTCGTTGACACCGTGGTCAAGCACTGTCTCAAAACCTGGAGTGAATCGACGTCGTAGCTGAGACCACGTGATTTCTGGCATGACATTTTTTTTGGAACGCATCCAGCGATGCTGCAGTGTTCCTTGGAGGTCAGGATCGTAGTGTTGACGAAGAAGAGTTTGAGCGTTCGCAATACCAAAGTTTTCGGTACCTAAATCACTCTGAGTAATGAGTGGCATGTCTATAGCGGTACAATATTAGCCAGTGTGTTTATGTAGGATGATGATGACTTACGACCGAGTTCTTCAATGGTATCAAGGTAGTATGATAAAATCAGCTGCGGGTTTCTATTTGAGTGCCACACACGTATCCACATAATACGTCCAGAAAACGGTTCAATCCCAGTATGAAGACCGAGACCAAACCTTAACCATTTGTCATGTTGGTCGACAGCAAATAGGTCATTAACGCCGGCAGCCCAGAAGCGCCTCCTCTTGAGACACCGAGCCTTGCGTTCGCGTACAAGTTCAGGCTCGAAGATGGCGAAGTATGAGGAGACTACCGTTCTACAATTATAAGTTAGTTCATGACAACTGTGAAAGGAGTAAAAAAAAAAACCTTGAGACGCTTATGTTCTTTTCATGAAAAAGAAGGCTGATCACCTCTCGTATTCCGGCTTTTGGATACATTTGGCGGAGATCGATCATAGCTTCACGGATGGACTCGATAGTATGTCCTTGCTGACGAGTACGTTGGAGGCCCATGCTCTCCCGTATTTCTCTAAATTTGGTGAGCCTAAAGATATAGATTAAATGGTGATAGTGAGCACGTCATAAAACATTGTAGTACATACCCAATGCCATAGCGCTCTGTGTCAATGTGTTTCTCCCGCAAAGTGCGAACGATTTGCCTATCATTCTGACGTGCCTTCCATAGACGGAGAATATGAGGTGCGATCTCGTCCAATGGTGCTAAACCTATTGTCAGTTTGGACACGTTGAACAAAAATAAGTGCATACGAGTCGGCTTATACTGGTTAGGCATCGGAGATTTTGAATGACGGTTAACCATGGGTTGCACCGCACTGTTAAATACCTGTCTGTGTGATCGCATCCGCACAATCAGCACATGCTTATCCGCACAAGCACAACATGGACGACCACCTACCTAAAACCCATCAAATCTTCTTGCCATGCGGACCGGCACCCATGCTGATAGCAATGAGAGTTACATTTTGAGGCGAGGCTGTATGAATGTGAATATGCTTGATGGTAAGAAAGGAGTGCCCACATCTAATGAGGACTTACATTTCACATCTGGATTTGCAGACAAAGCGAAGTGCAGCAACTTGGAGGTGATGACAGTGTGACCGGCAGTGGCATGACCATGCAATGGTAAGAAGGGACTCTGCCCGCGGATAACAGTGGCATGACCATGCAAGGCTATATGAATGAGCTTGATGGTAAGAAGGGACTCTGCCCGCGGATAATAAGGACTTACCTTTCAACATCTGGATTCACAGGAGGCGAAGAAGCAAAGCGCTTGGCAAATAAGCAACTTGAAGGCAGCCCAGCAGCGGCATGACCATGTGAGGCTGTATGAATGTGCTTGATGGTAAGAAAGGACTCTGCCCATGTCTAAAAAGGACTTACCTTTCAGCATCTGGATTCGCAGGAGGCAAAGGTGGTCCAAGCACCGCTAATCCTGCAGGTAAGAAGTCCTTCTATAGAATAGTCAGACTGCGCATCATGATGCAACATATTTTGGTTTGTTTATACCTACATACTTGTGTTCTGTTCACTGCGACTCATGCCCTGGTGCTCTAGTGCTATTAGCAGAAGATGTTCCCTCCTGGTCCTGGTCCGCGTTTCCCTCGGGCTCACAAACTCATAGTTCAGGTGGTAAGGTTTCTAGGATGGCTACTGATTCGCTATCTAATGATGAACATTAGTTATACCCTTGCTGTCCTCATGTCCCTATGTCCACCTGTACTCTTGCCTTCCTCATGTTCGCCCATAAGTGGGTCCTTGCCGTCCTCATGTCCACCTGTACTAGCACACAATGATCATACTGCGCACCACTCTTGATAGCCCTTTGCGCTCGTTATCGTGTGACTTCGGTATGGTTCCTCCGAGTTGAGCTGCAACTCACCATGCACAGAATACGGTCAGTCTATGTCCTATCATCTCTGAGGGTGACATTGCAGTATTTAAGCCATGAATCTATCCTGTAGTTTTTACAGTATTCAATCCAATTCCTGCTAATGGCGTCTACCAATGAACTAATCACACAATTTACAGAAGACGCTTTTGCAGATCGAGATCGCACATGCGAACGCCCATCGTGCACCACCAAGATTCATAAAGGTGATCCATGCTTTTATATTGCCACCATGGTCCCTGGAAAGGCCGGTCGCTTTGTCTGTGGGCCATGCAACCGCCACTATGAGCTGAAGCTCGCTACTGGAGTAAGACCCACAAGTGGACATGCTCCCGACCCTCGCATTATCCGACAATCAGTCAATGCTGCGCAAAGATCATGTCTGTCTCTGCTTTCACTCATGCTTCTTCTATCACTAACGAACATTTCCTAGCATCCATGCATCCACCTCCTGTCATTGCAACATCTTACGGACACAGGGCAGGACCAAATGTGGCCATTCCTTCTAGCTGGCACCGTGGGGATGCACATGTCCAACAATCCCGCTCTGCCGCATACTCTTCAGGCCTTCATGGTCGTGATGCACGCCCTGCTGCTTACTCTGTAGGTCTTCCAGGGTACTCAGCTAATCACGCCATGTATGGTGCAGAGCGGGAGCGCTGGGCTAAGCAGGCATACTCTACTCCTCCTGCAGAGACCATCAGCTTGGAGATTTCCGCGGTTCACGAAGGTGGAAACAAGAGGAAGGGCGGCCGTGGTGTTTCCTTTGGGGTATGTACATATACGAATGAATGTTCCTATTGAAGTTCAGCTAAAGAGTTCGTAGAACATTTGTGAGGGCAAGAAGGATATTGACGCCCAGATTGATGCACCCCAGCTCATCGCACTGGCTCTTGAGACGGTCAGGCCAAAGATTTCAGCTTTTGCACTGGGATTTCCATGGCGCGAGGAAGAATTTATCGTTCGTGATGGGGGATGGGTGGATCTGTCAACTCATCCACCAAATTTCGCTTACTTCTACAAACAATGCGTCCAACCTTCTCGTACTAAAGGCCCACGCACTTCGGTATTCAAGACCAAACAGTTTCAACTGTCGGTTGTTGTGCCTATGTCTCAGTGGGATGAGTATGAGTCATGGTTTGAAAAGATTGAGGAAGTTCGGGTTCGTCCTTATCTACCTACTGAGACAGGACCACCACTCACTCATACTTAGGAAAATCGAGATTTTCATCCTCATACCAGATCCGTGATGGCGCCTCCGAGTCCTTCAGAAGATCACACTGACCACTTCGAGTCTATCCGCACTGTTGCAAGCACCTCGTCTGGCAGTACATCATTTCACCAACCACTCTTCAATCCTCCACTAGCTGAGTCTTCCAACGCTGCTACAGAGTCTCCCAGGACCATGGCAACCTCCTCTGGTGCCGAGTTTTCCAAAGCTGCTGTATCATCTGGCCCAAGCTTCAAAAGGACATTTGAACGCGACAGCACGCCTAACATTCTTCTGTCGTCACCTCCTCATAAGAAGTCAGCCCCAGCCTTTAAATCTCCCGATCGCGAACATCTTAGGGAGGCATTGCAGTTTGGAGGTGCTGCTGACTTAGATGTCCAACAGGGTAAACCTATTCATCACTATCTATATCAGCGCTGATTCCAGTTACAGTGCTCACTCTCCTTAACGAAACGATCCAGTTTTTTCCCGTCAAAAGCTGTGTGCTCTCTGACATCCTGAAGGACAAACAACATCACACATTCAATCTCGATCCTGAGTCGAGCCAGGCCGGCATGCTTTCTGTCGAAACATCTTTAAAAAAGATGATAGGAGCAGGAGGTTTCAAAACAGCGCACCCTGGCTGGTTGACACTTTTCTCAGCGCATCCAACCATGTTAGAGACTGAACTTGGTTCACGCCCACAGCAAAATGTGGCAGTTAAACGCCCGTTTTACAAGAACTACCCCCCAGGCAGCAGCAACACACCCAACAATTTTACAATTGGACGATATGCAATCAAGGACGAAATGGCGAAGCTTTTCAGAGAGGCAAATGTACTATACTGGGCTGGGTCACTTCTTCAATTTGCATATGATTTTATTGACCACTGCCTTTACCGTTCATCTGAACCACCGCCTTTCGATATCCCTCGCTTGCGCTTCGTCAATGCCGGTCTAGCTGTGTCGTATGCACAAACACCACCTACGACATCTCATCAAAAATCAAAGGCAAACATCCCTCGTTCGGGCTACCTGGTTGAAGAGTTGATTAGCGGCGACTTCCTGAAGTACATCCATAACATGGACTGTCAACCGATGCTTGACCCAGATGAACCTGGCTACGAAATAGCCGAGTTCCTGGCGTGCACACAACACATTCAGTATGTTAAAACCGGCGGTCTGGCTTTTATTTCAGACTATCAGGGTGTGTACATCTTTTCTAATTAATCAGTTGGTTAACGAGAACATGATTTTGTTGATAGGCGACTCTGAACTTTTGACAGACCCCCAAGTTCTGACTCACCCGTATGTGTTTCTCCATGTGCCTCATTCAAATCTTGCTCAACCCAGAACCCAAGGACAGTTAATGGAGGCAAGGACATGTTCGGGGATGGTAACATTGAAGTTAGTGTGAGCAAGTTTGAGAAGGAGCATATCTGTAATAAATTCTGTCGGTGGAGCGGTTTCGGCCTGAAAAGTTTCAGGGCTGAGGAGGAGGGTAGCTTGACCATGGATAAGTGAGGGGCTCATTCAGATGTGTAGCTCATAGAGAGGTTTATGACTCGCTCGTTTTCTTGATTTGCATAGCTCGCCATAGTTCAAATGTTTGTTTTTGCTTTTGTTTGGTCAATAAATATAAAGACAACGTCCTAGGGTGAGGTATCGAAGGTGTTTGGTGTCCCTGTGATGCACGTGAGCAAAAGAACACTTACAAAGCGAGCACGGTTGTCCGACTTTGAGCACGGTTGTCTGACTTTCCATACTACAAGGATCCCCATTATCACTGACGTAGTTCACACATCTAGTAAAGTACAAAGTGTTATAACCCTCGAGATAATACAAAACATATGTCGCACATAATTGACTAGGCCAGTCCACCAGCAGCGACCCACATCGCCAAATCATTAGATTATGCTTCAGTCTTATTAATATTAACGTGGGTGTCGGGAATATCGGCAAGTCTAAACGGAACAAACAGCATCGTTTCAAATTTCAAACGTTGCGACTGATTCGGTATATATGCTTTGGGTATGTCTTGGATATGCATATGTCTGCTTAAGCCAGAGCCAAGAATCACAGTGAATCTCACACTTTCACTTCGGTGTAATTGGGTGGGTACTGTGGTAACTCGCGCGTCAGTGCCAGCGGTCATACTGCACTATTATGAAAACAGAAATACAACTCACTAAGCCATAGCAGAAAGGAAAGTGCTGCCATGCAGGTGAGTCATGTAATCAATCCAGGAAAACTGCTGAAACTCACGCAAACTCCTCCCAATGGGCCGCAGGTGTCGCATTCGGAATTTTTTGAACAGAGGGGCGCACAATGTTCGACGTCAGCGTCTATGGGCGTGGCTGAGATTGATGACGCTAAAGCAGCAACGACGGCGAGGACAATTGCAGAGGAGAAACGCATTGTGAGTGATGACGTGATATAGGATCAGATAAGTTTCTGAAGAAAAATGTAAGGAGACGGCTTGCTTTTATGTGAATTTTTTTTGAAATTCTTCATTGCGTAGGCTATTCTTGGGCTATGCAGATAGGATTATGCCT